>SJYV01051327.1:0-16719 GCA_006410875.1 Neotragus pygmaeus
TGAGGAAATTCTGGGAGTTGGTGAAGGACAGGGAGGCCTGGCGTGCAGTTCATGGGGTTGCAAAGAGTCGAACATGACTGAGTGACTGAACTGAACTGAACCAAACACAATCTACAGATTCAATGGGATCGCTATCAAATTATCAATGGCATTTTTCACAGAAACAAAACAAAAAATTTCACAATTCATATGGAAACACAAAAGACCCTGAATATCCAAAGTAGTCTTGAGAAAGAAGGATGGAGCTGAAGGAATCAACCTTCCTGACTTCAGATTATACTACAAAGCTACAGTCGTCAAAACAGTATGGTGCTGGCAAAACAAAAACCAAAAACCAGAAATATTGGCCAATGAAACAAGAAAGAAAGCCCAGACATAAACCCACACACCTATGAGTACCTTATTTTTGACAAAGAAGGCAAGAATATACAACGGGGCAAAGACAGTGTCTTCAATAAAATGTGCTTGGAAAACTGGACACTACATGTAAAAGAATGAAATGAGAACACTTCCTAATAGCATCATTCAGTTCAGTATAGTTTATTTCAGTTGCTCAGTCACGTTCGACTCTTTATGATCCCATGAATTCCAGCACACCAGGCCTCCTTGTCCATCACCAACTCCCAGAGTTCACTCAAACTCATGTACATCAAGTCGGTGATGCCATGCAACTATCTCATCCTCTGTCGTCCACTTCTTCTCCTGCCCCCAATCCCTCCCAGCATCAGAGTCTTTTCCAATGAGTCAACTTTTCGCATGAGGTGGCCAAAGCACTGGAGTCTCAGCTTTAGCATCATTCCTTCCAAGGAACACCCAGGACTGATGTCCTTTAGAATGGACTGGTTGGATCTCCTTGAAGTCCAACGGAGTCTCAAGAGTCTTCTCCAACACCACAGTTCAAACACATCAATTCTTTGGCACTCAGCTTTCTTCACAGTCCAACTGTCACATCCATACATGACTACGGGAAAAATCATAGCTTTGACTAGACAGATCTTTGTTGGCAAAGTAATGTCTCTGCTTTTGAATATGCTATCTAGGTTGGTCATAACTTTCCTTCCATGGAGTAAGCGTCTTTTAATTTCATGGCTGCAATTAACATCTGCAGTGATTTTGAAGCACTCCAAAATTAAGTCTGAAACTGATTCCCCATCTATTTCCCATGAAGTGATAGGACCAGATGCCATGATTTTCATTTTCTGAATGTTGAGCTTTAAGCCAACTTTTTCACTCATCAAGAGGCTTTTGAGTTCCTCTTAACTTTCTGCCATAAGGATAGTGTCATCTGCATATCTGTATTGATATTTCTCCTGGCAATCTTGATTCCACCTTGTGTTTCTTCCAGCCCAGCGTATATCATGATGTACTCTGCATAGAAGTTAAATAAGCAGGGTGACAATATACAGCCTTGACGTACTCCTTTCCCTATTTGGGACCAGTCTATTGTTTCATGTCCAGTTCTAACTGTTGCTTCCTGACATGCATATAGGTTTCTCAAGAGGCAGATCAGGTGGTCTGGTATTCCTATGTCTTGAAGAATTTTCCACAGTTTATTGTGATCCACACAGTCAAAGGCTTTGGCATAGTCAGTAAAGCAGAAGATGATTTTATTTTTTCTGGAACTCTCTTGGTTTTTCAATGATCCAACGGATGTTGGCATTTTGATCTCTNATATTTCTCCCAGCAATCTTGATTCCAGCTTGTGCTTCTTCCAGCCCAGCGTTTCTCATGATGTACTCTGCATATAAGTTAAATAAGCAGGGTGACAATATACAGCCTTGACATACTCCTTTTCCTGTTTGGAACCAGTCTGTTGTTCCATGTCCAGTTCTAACTGTTACTTCCTTACCTGCATATAGGTTTCTCAAGAGGCAGGTCAGGTGGTCTGGTATCCCATCTTTTTCAGAATTTTCCATAGTTTGTTGTGATCCACACAGTCAAAGGCTTTGGCATAGTCAATAAAGCAGAAATAGATGTTTTTCTGGAACTTTCTTGCTTTTTTGATGATCCAGCGGATGACGGCAATTTGATCTCTGGTCCTCTGCCTTTTCTAAAAGCAGCTTGAACATCTGAAAGTTCATGGTTCACGTATTGCTGAAGACTGGCTTGGAGAATTTTGAGCATTACTTTACTAGAATGTGAGATGAGTGCAACTGTGCAGTAGTTTGAGCATTCTTTGGGATTGCCTTTCTTGGGATTGGAATGAAAATTGACCTTTTCCAGTCCTGTGGCCATTGCTGAGTTTTCCAATTTTGCTGGTATTTGCCTATAAGACTGTTGTTCCCTGAATTACCATGTGACTGAGCTTCAGATAAAATTCATGATTAGGCAACTTGAAAGTGAAAGTTAATCACAGTCTCATCTGATTCTTTGCAGTCCCATGGACTGCAGCCTACCCGGCTCCTCTGTCCATGGAATTCTCCAGGCAAGAGTGCTGGAGTGGGTTGCTCTTTCCTTCTTCAGGGGATCTTCCCTACCTGGCGGAGTCTCCTGCAGTGCAGGCAGATTCATTACCAACTGAGCCACTAGGGAAGGCCAGGCAACTTGAAATACTGATCAAATGTATAATTCTATAAGATGAATGACTGTAAGTTGTAACTCTAGATATGGGATGAAGCAACAAGAGGGAATCATTTTCTGGATCATAACAGACTAGTAAGACAGGCAGGTCAGAGCATTTTGGCTACTGTTAATAAGGCCTAGTCCAGTAAGGGCATACTGAGTGACCCATCAGTGAAATCCTTGCCTGACCTGGGAATGAGCAGTCCTAGTTCCCTGGAACAAATCGGTCACAACTGCCTCCCAAACCTTGATCAAAATTAAGACTGAAAGGGAAGGGATTGTAAAATAAAGAATGTTGCCCACCACACAGTTCTACAAAATCAAGTCATTAGCCACTGCAGTTGCTGGCCTACAATAACCTTGAAAGGAGTTCAGGGCAAAGATCAGGATGAGGCAATCTGTGCTCTGGTTAAACTGACAGTGAAAGTGAAAGAGGAGAGTGAAAATGCTGACTTAAAACTCAGCATTCAAAAAGTGAAGATCATGGCATGCAGTCCCATCACTTCAGGCAAATAGAAGGGGAAACAGTGGAAACAGTGACAGTTTATTTTCTTGGGCTCCAAAATTACTGCAGATGGTGACTGCAGACATGAAATCAAAATTGGCTTGCTCCTTGGAAGAAAAGCTATGAACAACTTAGATAGCATATTAAAAAGCAGAGACATTCTTTTGCTGACAAAGGTCCGTCTAGTCAAAGCTATGGTTTTTCCAGTAGTCATGTATGGATGTGAAAGTTGGACTATAAAGAAAGCTGAACATGGAAGAATTGATGGTTTTGAACTGTGGTGTTGGAAAAGACTCTTGAGAGTCCCTCGGACTGCAAGGAAATCCAACCAGTCCATCCTAAAGGAAATCAGTCCTGAATATTCATTGGAAGGACTGATGCTGAAGCTGAAGCTCCAATACTTTGGCCACCTGATGCGAAGAACTGACTCACTGGAAAAGACCCTGATGCTGGGTAACATTGAAGGCAGGAGGAAAAGGGGATGACAGAGGATGAGATGGTTGGATGGCATCACCTGCTCGATGGACATGAGTATGAGCAAGCTCCAGGAGTTGGTGATGGACAGGAAAGCCTGGTGTACTGCAGTGCATGGGGTCACAAAGTCAGATATGACTGAGCAACTGAACTGGACGGAAACTGACAAAACTGGTCCTTAGATATTTTCAGGAGAAGTTTTTATGAACCTGGATTCTTGCATCTTTCCATACTTAGGAAAGCATCAAAACCATTGACTAAGATATCTGTTCCTCATGACTAGATGGGCTTCCTGGTGGCTCAGTGGTAAAGAACCTATCTGCCAAGCAGGAGACGTGGGTTCAATCCCTCGGTCAGAAAGATCCCCTGGAGAAGGAAATGGCAACCCCCTCCACTATTCTTGTCTGGAGAATACCATGGACAGAGAAGCCTGGTGGGCTACAGTCCGTGAGGTCACGACACGACTAAGGCAGCTAAACACACACAGACACACACACACACTCCCTTCAACAAAACAGTATATGTACTGGTCTCCCTCTTTACCTCTGAAACAGTTCTTAGATCTCTCTGAGAGACTGTCTCCCAGGTTATAATCCTCAGATTGGCTTGAATTAAAATTTCCATTTCTTTCTTGGCTATGTTACGGAACCATTGACCAAAGCGGTCTGCCTTGACCACAGCGATGATGACCACTTGCATGAGTTATCTCACAGTAGGAGGTCCCAAAGAGGAACATGGTGCTGCTGCCAAAAACTAACCTGGAAAATCTGGGAGGGGCCAAAAGGAGGGAGGCGATGCCAGCCCCATAATATTGTCCTACTAACCTCCCAGAATCCTGCACACTGGAATCCATCTTGGCTAAGAGATGCACATGCAATTTGGAAGGACCCTGAGTCAGACTAAATATGGGCCAAACAAGATGACTGACCAAAGACAACCCAGAAATTAATCTCATCACCATAACACCTGCGACTGTGAGTCACAGTGCCGAGCAGTTCTGCTTCTCGCCACCCCCTTGCCTACTGCCCTCTGCCTGGACCTCCCTTCCCAACAAAGCCTCTTGCTTTGTCAGTATGTGTCTCCCCAGACAATTCATTTCCAAGAGTTAGACAAGAGCCCACTCTCAGGCCCTGGAAAGGGTCCTCCCTCCTGCAACAGATGGACGATTGATTAATTTTTCATTGACAGGCCCCTGCCAACCACAGCGCCTTCATCACAGCCTCTCACTCACTCTCCTCTCGTCCTCTCTGCTTCTCTCTCTCTCTCTTTTCTGTCTTTTTGACAGTGCTAAGACTTTTCCTCCTTCAAAGCTACATCCTCTTCCTGGAGTGTTTTCTCCCCAGTGCTTCTCCTGGTTAATCCTCCAGAGAGCAGATTAAATGCCCTTCCTACAGAGCAGCTTTCCTTATCCCCTTAAATCAGGTCCCCACCTTACACACTTCCGCAGCACCTGGAACTTGGCTTTCCAGGCACTTCCCAAGATTTTTAATCATATGGCTATGCTGACATGTTTGTGTTGAGACTGCATGATCAAAAAAGATAAAAACCTGGGGTTCTGTTAGGTTTCCTCCTCGGAATCTAACACATTATCTAGCAACACGGCAGGCACTCAAATAACTGTCGAAAAAAAATGGATGTTTGGGAGGTTGGTGACATTACCTCCCATGTTTGCAATGGTTCTGAGAAGAAAGGACCTCCAGCCAGAGCCACGAGGTTGTTCTTCTACTGAGGTGCTGCAGTCCATGGGGTCCCAGAGAGTCAGACACAACTGAACAACTGAACAATAACCTCTAATGCTTGCCTTTTTTTTTTCACTTGTTACAGGCAAGGTTCTCACCATGGAGGTAGAATGTCCCTCCCCCAACCATCATCTGGACACAAGATACGAAAACAGTCACCCTGGGAAGCTGAATCAATAGACTCATATAGACACAGATGGGACCCAACCTCTGCTGGGCAACCCTCCCTCCAAGAGGGGCTGGGGGTGTGGTGCCCCCTCAAGTAATTGAGCGGCTTTCTGAATCCCATCAGGAGACCACAACCTCACTGCGATCCAGATGAAGCATGTACATCCTCAAAGGGGTGGAGCAGCCTCAGCAATGGCCATTACCTTCCTGCCTGGGTTGATGCTGTGAGAAGGGATGGGCTGCCTGAGCCTGTTTATGTTTAACAGCAAAAAAAAATTTTTAAGCTTTTTGTTTATTTTTATTATGCTGCATTGGGTCTTACTCTCGGCATGTAAAACCTTAGTTGCATCATGTAGGATCTAGTTCCCTGACTAAGGATCAAACCTGGACCCCCTGAATTGGGAGGGTGGAGTCTTAGCCGCTGGACCACCAGGGAAATCCCTAACAAACAATTAAATAACACTTACCATGTGCCAGGATCTGCAGATGAAGACATTTAACCCTCATATTGGGCCAATGATACAGATACTTTATTTTTCCAGTTTGGAGTAGGAAATGGCAACCCACTCCATTATTCTTGACTGAAAAATTCTATGGACAGCAGAGCCTGAGTGGGCTACAGTCCATGGGGTTGTAAAGAGTTGGATATGACCGAGTGAATGAACACACACATTATTCCCATTTAACAGATAAAGACCTTGAGACACAGGGAGATTAAATAACTTGTACAAAGTCACACAGCTAGTTAAGTGGCAGGGCCTGGATTTGAATCCAGGTAGCTGTGTTATAGAATCCCTATTCTTAACCCTGACGTTTTGCTGCCTATAAAAAGGAAAACTTGTTAAAATTTTGTCCGCTTACCAAGGCCCTGCTTCCTCAAGATAGGTAACTGAAACATTTCTACAGAGGACCGGGGTTACCAGCAAAGCACCACAGTTTCACAGAAATAGCCATAGTACATCAGTAAAATTTAGCAGAAAAAGCACAGGATTTGGAACTATAAAACCTGCACTCAGATCCCAGTTATTCTACTTACTGAATGACCTTGGTCAAGTTACTTAGCCTCTGCGAGCCCCAGTTTCCTCATCTATAAAAAGGATTATAATAGTGTTTCATTCACAAGGCATCCGGCAGACATCAGCTGAGAGTGGATATTTCGTCCCATCAAAACCTTAGTGCATCTGCACTGCTCACAGCACAGTCCTCATGCCTGTAATTTGGTTTCTGGAGAGGACCTGCACCCTGGACGAATTGTCCTAAATCAATTACCAATGCCATTTATCCTCCTGGTATAAATGAATAAAACAGCATCTGCTTTATAAACCTGTCTCTGGTGATTAAGTTAGGATGAGACGTCACTCCCAGAGTCTAATCACCTCTGAGGAATAGATACAGTTGGTTTCTGGACCTGCAAAGCACAGGATAAACCCTGGACGGTAGTGACCCCTGCCGCCCAGCAACGAAGACTAGAAGGAAAGATATTAAACCACCCCCCAAAACCTATCATCAGAGTGATGGGATTGTTATTAATAAAGTCCCTGCATCCTCAGATCGCCCTCCAAGCGTTCCCCAGCCTATGGCTTCTCTCTCCCTCTTCCTTATACCCCAATCCCATTAAAAGCCAGACTGCCAAGAAGGAGATTCACAGTTATGCAGAGAAAACAGGTTCCTTCTGGGAGAGGAGCAGGGGGCGAACAGGGAGGATGGGGACTGGCAGCCGGGGGTCCTGGGACTGTTACCTTGAGCAGGTTGAAGAGCAGCGGCAGGGCCCGCAAGGGCAGCAGCTTGGCCATGATGCCCAGGACCAGGCTGACATCCTCCCCAACACGGCCCACGAGCTCAGCCACTTCCTTGCCCACCCGCTGCAGAGTCGTCTTCCGCAAACCCAGCACAATGTAGAGGGCAGCCAGGTATTCCTGCATGGCGGGCACGGTGAACACGAAGGTACCCGCATGTCCTGGCTCCACACACGGGGCCAGAAAAAACCGCAGGGCGTCTCGGCGGAAAATGCGCTGCAGCTGAAACTCCTCTTCTGTCTGGACGCCGGCTTCCAGGCAGCCGCGCACGTCCTCTTCAGAGAAGTAGGTCTTGCGAGAGGACACACCCTCGTAGGCCAGCTTGCCCATGGTTCGAGCCGCATAGGCCATCAGGGACAACTTGGAGGGGTCAGTGCTGTCCAGCATCTCCCCACTGAAGTTAAGACGCAGGAAGCTGGTGTAGATGCTCGTGAGGGTCTGGCCGGCCGGCGTGGGAGCATGCAGGAAGTGCAGGGTGGCACAGACGAGCCAGCAGTAGGAGGGCAGGAAGCAGGCAGCGGCGATCTGATGGTGCCCTTCCAGGTTCCGGGTCAGCATCTGCACCAGGTGGTCGCGCTGAGCCGGTGTGACTGACACCCCCCCAGCTCCGGGCCCGCAGTCTGGCTGGTTGAGGCGGAGCTGGAAGTAGAGCTTCTGGAGGTTGGTATCGGAGAAGCCACAGATCTCGCCATAGCGGCCCACATATTTGCTGGGGATGCGGCCAATGGCAGAGGGCCGGGTGGTCACCAGAATGCTGGCCTGGGAAGGGCATGGTGGAGGGTTAAGAAAGACCTTGGTGTCCTCATTGCCTCACTTGCAAGGGAGGAGAGTCCAAGGGTGAAGATGATGATGACCTCAGTAATAATAACCCAGACTTACTGTGGACCCACTATAATCCAGGGCACCGTGCTAAGCACTTCATATGCAGCATCTCATTTGATCAACGCAACTCAAGGAGAGAAGGAAGTGGAAGCCTAGAGAAGCTACTGACCAGCTCAGTCCCACAGCTCGGAAGCGGAGAGGCAGGATTTGAACTAACCCAGAGCCTACGCTCCTATGTATTAAATATGTGGACCCAGAACACAAAAATCCTTAGGTGGCAAGTTAGGGACAGCAAATCGGGGCAGGGCACACTCACCTCGGGCAACATGTATTTGCGCAGCAGGTTGGTGATGATGGCAGCTGGCGCCTCTGGCTTCTCGGGGTCACTGCAAAGCCCTGTGCTGGCCAACGAGAAACTGAGGTTGAGATGCTCCAAGCCATGGAGCACGAAGAGCAGGCGGGAGCCGGCAGCAGCCATCAGAGGCAGGACCTCCTTCAGGGCAGTGTAGCGCTGGGCTACAAGCTGGCACAAGGAGGCAGGAGCAGGGCCCAGGGATGACAGGTCCTCACAGGAGAAGGGGATGAGCAGCTCGAAGGCTGGCAGCCGTCCATAACACCAGTCCAAGACCATCTTGCGCACCAGCGTGCTCTTGCCTGTGCCCACAGTCCCGTAAAGCACCACCGTCTGCACCCGGCGCCCACAGGCATCTGGGTCAAAGAGCTGAGACAGGGCTAGTGGGGGGAGCCCAGCAGAGGGTGGCTGACGCTCCAGGGCCAGTTCAGCCAGTGGGCGCAGCAGCTCATCAGGGGTGCTCTCACGGATCACAGGGTCTACATGGACTGTGTCTAGTGCAAAGGTCGGGCCGAACTGGCGCTCTTCCCTGGGCAGCCGACTGAACCACTCGGCCAGATTGTGGCGGTGCTGCTGGAGAGCTTCTGAATGGGAAGGCAAGAGGAGAGAGGGGCGTCAGGGAGAGGGGCGGGGAAACGCAAGAGCTTAGGGAGATGGTAGGGTCAAGCTGCCGAGTCAAGAGATGCTGGAGTCCAAAATGGTGCTGGACACACAAGACTCGCTCAGAATGTCCAAGAAGTTCAGACCCCTGTGACAGGAAGTGGGGAGCCATGGGATGAGTGATGGTGAGTCTGGGCTGACTGGTTGCACGATTATCTGTGCATGATCACCCTGACAGCTAGAGGCAGTGTGTTGAAGGGAGGGATGATATGTCCCTCCCAGTGCTGTGTACATCGTGAGTGTGCACTGCACGAGTGTTGCAGGAAAGGGTACACAGATAGATGGATAATAAGGCCGGGGAGAGTGGGTCCACGGATGGCCGATGGTAACAGGTGCTCTATACCACCTTCCTGCTTGCTTCTCTGCCCACCCTCCCCGACCCCATCACACCCCCTGGGATCCCAGCAGCCCCTCTCCTCAGGCTGACTGAGGAGCCAGTCCCTTTACCAGATGCAGCAACGCCCCGGAACAGCTGTCCGTGCCTCCCGCATGAAGGACCATTGCCCACTGAGCTTCCGTTGTGGCGTATAAAGGCCCTGTGAGCAAAGAGACAGGGTGAGCTGGGGCTTGGCTGTTGGGCTCAGGCTCCACAGAGGCTCAGAGTCCAGTCCTGCCTCAGCTGATAGACTTCTGGCTTCCTGTGATCCAGCCCTGACCCTGGACATCCAAGTCCAGAGCCTCATCTGACTCTCTCACACCCTTCCCAGGGCCTGAGGTCTCGCCCCTAGCCCTCCAGCTCCCCACTGCTCCCTGCCTGCCTGGAACTCAGGCTGCCCTCTGCCGGACTCCGCCCACCTTCCACCAGTTCTTCCTCTGGCTGACCACTGTGACTTGCACCATGGATGATATAAGCCAACTTCCTCTTTAGGTCTAGTAGCTGGCTCTCTAAGCTCTCTACCCACCGGAAGACCAACCTCTCCCCAGGGCATCAAGCTCTCTGCAAGTCCTGACCCTTCCCAGGCTACTCTTCTGTGTCCAGATGTATCCTAAAGTATGACACCAAGGCCTCACCTCGGGGACCCAAGAGGGCGCTCCCCTTTAAGGGGCCAACTCCAGTGAATCAGGAAGGGGATACGTTCATCTACAGAGAGAAAGAAGAAGGAAGAAATAGCATTGAGAACTCACCCACATTAGCTCAGCAATACACAGACCCCCACATCTACGTCAACCCCCGTTATCATTTGCTCTCATAGCATCACGAACTGCCCCTTTGCAGCAGTTATTATATTTCATTAAGTAATTATTTCATTAACATTCATTCACATACCCATTCTTCCATGAGAGCAGGGATTACATCTGTTTTGTTCATAATTATCTACTTAGAACTAAGCACAGGGTCTGTCTGGCACGCAGCAGGCACTCAGTAAATATCTATTTAACGCAAAATGAAGTCAGACAAGTGTTCCTGGGCTTATGTAGCTACAGGGACCCTCAAAGATCTTCCAGTTCAACTCCCTTAGTTTAGGATGGGAGAAAGGAAGCTGGGGAGGTGCAGTGACTTGTTCAAGGTCAACGGCTAACGAATCACAGAGCTGGAACTAGCACACCTGGTGTCTGGATCCCTGTTCTCCTGGGGGTGCCGTCTGGACTCTGAAGATGAAGGGAGAGTTGGAAACAGAAGCCCCTGCTTCCTGCTCACCTGCTGGCTGGAGTACTCTTCCCAGACCAGGGCTCCAAGAGGCCCTGGGCAAATGGCAGCCCCACCTCATGGCAGGAGAAAAGATGAGAGCCTGCGGGACTGGGCACACCACCTTCTAGCCTGTTCCCCTGCAGGAAAAATGGTATGAATGGACCCCACACAGCCCAACTTTCCCACCCCACCTCCCCGAGCAGGCCAAAGGGTGGCCTCCCTCCGCAAGAGAACATTAGCTTCTCCTTAAGTGTCAGTGTCACCAAAGCCCTGGCGTGGCCTTCAGACCTGCCTCCTCCATATCCCCCACCTGAGTGATCCCATTTTATCTCCTACTACCCACTGCCTCTACCCTACGGTTTCATGATCGCCTTTCTCCTGAGTTCCAGCCTAATGAACTATTTAGTTGTCCTTTAAAAAAAAAAAAGTTATTGATTTTGGCTGCACTGCAAAGCATGTGGGATCTTAGTTCCTTGACTAGGGGTGGAACCTGTACCCCCTGCAATGCAAGCGCGGAGTCTTAATCACTGGACTACCAGGGAAGTCCCCCTTGTTGTCCTTTTCTTCTTTTGCTTGGCTTCCAGCAAACTCACAGGAGTTCTGTGTTCATGTTCAGAAGCTTTTCTGAGCCAACAATTCCCAATAAACAATCATCCACTCTCCTCTAAAGTTTTTCTGTAGCTATCGGGTCCTTTTAGCTGAGTTTTAATAGTTTGACCATTTTACCTTCTCTGTGACTTTTATCTAACCTGGTTTTCAGGATGGCATAAATAATAGATAAATGAATGAAGGACTTCCTACTTGGTGTCTCCATATGGACATCCTGCCTGTGCTCGCAGAACTGAACTCAGCATCCCTCATCCCTGTTCAGGTACTTTACCGCACATCTTCCCAATCACATGATTTCTTCTTGAAATCTGACCCCTTTGTCTTCAAATTCTTCCCTCCTTCAACCACTGGAAACAGCCCGGCCTGTTCCTCCTCCCCATTGTTTGCCAGTCTGTTCCTGTTGCATCATCCCTCTCACCCCTGTGCTAACTCAGACCCTCCCCAGACTTCCGGGGACCCCTCTTCTCTTTACCTTCTCTCTGCCTTCGGTGCCATTCCATTACCATCCCTCATCCCAGCCACCAATCGCCTCCCTAAAATCCTAGATTGTATGGAGTCCAAATACCTGACCCACAACTGCTATTTTTCTGATAATGCCCCTGACCGGTGCCTTATCCACCAGGCTTTCTGAATCTTGCTTGCACTTTACTAATATTGTTCATACTCTTTCATCAGTTTGGAATGACCTTTCTCTCCTGCCAGAATCCTACCCAAGCTTTTAAAAACTGCTTAAAGTCCCTCTCTCCTGGGCAGTCTTTCCCCATCCCAGAGTTCCCTTAAATGAAGCACACAGCTATTTGGCAGCCGGTCTCCACTGGGATGTGGCTCCTTAAGGGCAGGACACACTTAGGGAGAAGTAGGTGCACTGGGCCCTCTTGCCAGCAGGGCCAGCCAGTGGAGGTGCAGGCTGCGGCTCAGACCTGGAGTCCCGGTTGCAGAAGAAGGGTTAAGAGGCGGCCCTGGCAAGCTGGAGAAGCTCGGGGAAACTAGCTCAGTGGGAAAAAATCAGACGCAGGGCCTCTGATTCAACATGGGACTCGTGGTGTTGGGGGTGGGGGGTCGGGAGGGTAACTTTCGGAGGATCACCCCTGGTCTCCAGAGCAGTGAGAAAAGAAGAAGGCACCGCAGGAAAGGTACCAGGTCTGTGCTCGCACAAAGCCAGAGCTCCTCCTCTTAATCGGGGACCCCAGCTTTCCTTGTTCAAGTTGGTTTCATACCCAAGGGGATTGCCCGCCATAACGGCCACCATTCAGCGCACCGCTGCGTCCTACGCAACCCCGGCAGCCAGCTCCTTGCTGCTCCAGCCCAGCCCCGCCCCGCCCCCGCTGCTTAGACCTTTACCCGCCGCGGTCCAGGCCGGGAGCCGTCGCCGCCGGAGTCTCGCTTACTCGCAGAGGCCCCGGCGCGGCGCCGCGCTTCCTGCCCGCCCGGCCCGCCTGCGCCGAGCCCTGCCCTTTCTGGCTACCCGCCCGGCAGCGGGCACGCGCGAGAACGCGCCTCGGCGTTCCGGGCCTCCGGGTCCTGGGAGGAGGGAGATAGCGAGAGAGGCTGGGGTCCCGGAGAGCAGGCCCGGGGCGGGGACTTCTTCCGCTTTCGTCCGGCCATCTCCCCGCGCCTCCCATGCTACACCCCTCCATCCGAGCGGGCCCTGCCGCTGGAACTGTCTTCTGCAGGTCACCGAGCGACAGTCTCATCCCATTAGTCACCATCTCCCAGGCAGGGCTTGTTGCGACGCCCATTGCACAGATGAAGGCACTGCCGCTCAGAAAGGTGAAATGACTTGCACCGCCGGTTGACCCAACTTGGAAGAACCAGAACAAGAATCTGGGTCCTGGGTCTTCCCACCTCGGACCCCTGGACCTTCCCAAGGCGATCTCACTCCCTCATCCTCAGAACATTCTTCCCTCTGTGCCTCTTCACTGCTTCAGCCTACCTCCTGGCAGAGATCTTGGGATCTTGGGTCTTCCCTCTGTACCTGGCTCTCTTCACTTCTGCCCAGAACCTCTGTCTGTGGCTTCTGGTCACTTGCCTCAAGGAAGAGAGAAGAATGGGGCAGGGATTGCTCCCACCTCTAACTGCCCTTCTTGTCTGGCACGCAGTCATAGCCTAGCCCTGGGGCTTCCTGGTCCTCAAAACACCCACTCTCATCCCTGTGCTTCCATACCTGGCATGCTCAGGACCCTTGAAGCTGAGGGAGGCGTAACCCGCCACCCACAGCCAGGGCATGCCTCCGCAAGCAAACACAGGTGTGCACTGAACAGAGGTGTGCAGTAGGGAACTGGTAGAGAGGCAGCTGGGCAGGGCTGTGAAGAGGGCTTTGTGATCTTGATTTTGGCGAGGCAGCAGTGAGCAGTGGCTTGAAGCAAGACCTTAATTCCCTCTCCAGGAACTGAACCTGGGTAGCCTGGATGATAAACAGGAATCCTAGCCACCAAACCAACAAGGGCTAGAGACTAGAAAACATTTTTCCCTGATCTTTGCCCCCAGTGAAAAATACATGTATCACAGAGGCAGAAATTGTAAATGTCGGTACAAAGTATCATTAGAGACATAGCACAACAGGTAGGAGAGCATATAGAGAAATGGTTTAGTTAAGGCAGAAGCAAGGCAGAGATGTACACCTGGAAAGAAGGGGCGTACCCCTTAGAGAGGAAGAGTGCAGGAAAATAGCAGTGAAGTCGTTTATATAGGTCAGTTCTTTGGGGTCTTTGTCTTCCTTCAGCCAATTACCTGGTTTCTTTTTTCTACACCTGACCTACCCTGGGACTTTCCCCAGGTTGCACAGGCATCCCTCAGTCAACATTTATCTCAAAGTGAAGGCTTCTGGGAGGCACAAGACTCATTCATTATTGCCTGGAATTATCCCCTGACTTTTGACCCTCAAGGAGCCTTTCTGCACATGTGTAGTGTCTCCTTTGTCCCAAAAAGGGGGGAGTGGAGATCCCTTCATCCGTTACTCGAAAGAGTTTTGCACATCTTTGTCCTTGCCATGACTATTACCTTGACAAAGACTGGGGGGAGACTGATTATAAATTCCTCAACTGGAGCCTTCCTATCTCTTATATCAGGAATTGCAAACAGTTGTTAACTATCCAGGCTGAAGCCCACTTCTTCCAGCCCCATGAAATGCAAACAGGAGCCCAGTTGTAAATGTCTAACCTGGAGCCCATCTATCTCCTGACTCATTCTCTACCCTCCATCCTTGCTTACTTTTTTTCCCCTTGTTTACTTATATATGTAAACATCTGTTCTTTCACCAAACATGTGGTATTGGGCTAAGACTGAACAACAAGAACAAGAAGAACTGTTGTAGCCATGCGTTCCGGGAAACAAACTCACTCAGAAGGACAATGCAGATAGTGGAGTGCAGTTTATTACACCGGCGAGCCCAAGGCAGAGTCTCCTCTTAGCCAAGGACCCCAACCAGCATTTGTGAAAATCTTTTATACCCCATGTGTACGTGTCTGAACCCACTACCCCAAATTCCTTGAGACTTACATAAACCAAGGAAAATACAATCCCAGTAACCCATCATTCACATGCTATGTGCTCATGTGCTCAAACAGTCAAACAGTTAGCAATAATCAATAAACCCGAGGTTACACTCCGATAGATACAGAAAAACTTATGGCCTGTCTGGAGGAAGGGGTGATTACTGTATGTTTTCTCTTAGGCGATAAGTAACCTAGAGGATCCCCTTTCTGGGGGGGGTCTTATCCTTCAGTTGTTTTCATAGGCACTAAACACAGAGTTTAGAGTCCATTGGAAAGGTGGCCAAGCATGATCAGCATGAAAGGCCTAAGATGGAGTCCAGACCCTATGAATTCCTTCTTCAGAGCAAGGACCAGACCAGAGCAGCTCCCCTCTAGGGGACCCAAAGGACTGTACTTCAGAGGCAGATAGAAGCCTTAGGAAAGTCTGGGAGAGGAAGTTACTAACTGACTGTGACCCGGAAGTGACATTTGACCTGGATTTTAAAAAATAAGATGGTACTCAGCCCCCAAAAACAAGGAAATAATGATGTTTGCAGCAACATGGATAGAACTAGAGATGATCATACTAGGTGAAGTAAGTCAGACAGAGAAAGACAAATATCATATGATATCACTTATATGCAGAATCTAAAAAAAAAAGGATACAAGGAGGGAGGTTCAAGAGGGAGGGGACATATATATATATCTATGGCTGATTCATGCTGATGTATGGCAGGAACCAACACAATATTGTAAGGCAATTACCCTCCAATTAAAAATAAATTAGTTTAAAAAATGAACTTAATTACAAAACACAAATAAACAGACATAAAAAGCAAACTTATGGTTACCAAAGGGGAAAGGGAAGGGAGGGATACATTTGGACTTTGGTATTAACAGATATACATTACTACATATAAAACAGGGACTTATCAGCAGAGACTTCCCTGGAGGTCCAGTGGCTAAGACTCCATGTTCCCACTGCATGGGGCCCGGGTTCAATCCCTGGTCAGGGAACTAGATCCAACATGCCACAACTAAAAAGGTGCCACGTGCTTCAGTGAAGATGGAAGATCCCACTTGCCACAACTAAGACCCAGCCCAGCCAAATAAATAAATAAATACTTTTTTAAAATAAAAAGTAAAAATAAAATAGATAAACAGCAAATAGCACAGGGAATTGTATTCAATATCTTGTAATAGTCTATAATGGAAAAGAATCTGAAAAAGAATATATATATAATTTAATATATATATAAAAAAACTGAATCACATTGCTATACACCTGAGACATTGTAAATCAATAATACGTCAATTAAATTTTTTCTTAAAAAACCAAGGAATGGAAGGGCATTCCAGACAGCAGGAAAACAACACATTTGATTTCAACAGAGTTCTGAACAGGGAGCGGAAGGTGTAAGGGGTGAGGGGAGAGGAGGCAGAGTGACCCTGCGAATGCGGTTTTAGGGCCGGGGGGCTCCTCTAGCTTCACTCCACTTCCCTACCCACGTGAGGCAGACAGGCCTCTGGCTGCGTTACTAGACCCAGTACAGAACAAACCATTTCCTCCCCCGTCCCCTCAGCGGATATGGCAACCATGTAAGCTCTATTAATGACATGTAATTTGACTGGCCCCTTGCAGACGGAAGCACTATGAATCACGCTGCGGGCACGTGCTCTGTCGTCTGACCTCAGGATGGGGCGGCAGGTGCCGCAGAGCCACAGCCCGGAGACGAGACTTGGTCATCGCTGCCCTCCTGCACCTTGCACAGGCCCTGACACAGGAGGCGGCACCGTGCTGCAGGAAATGGTCTCTGGGTCCAGGAAGGCTGGCATTCAGGGAGAGTGGGTCCATTTCAGAACATGTTTGAAAGCCGCCCCGCACCTCCGCAGGGTACTGGGCCTGGGAGTGGAAACTGAGAAGGCTCT
>SJYV01051330.1:0-36926 GCA_006410875.1 Neotragus pygmaeus
TCTGCCTGTAATGTGAGAGACCCAGATTTGATCCCTGAGCTGGGAAGATCCCCTGGAGAAGGGAATGGCTATCCACTCCAGTATTCTTGCCTGGAGAATTCCATGGACAGAGGAGACAGTCCAGGAGGTTGCCAAGATTCTGACACGACTGAGCAACTTGCACTTTCACTATCATATAATATTTTAAAATAAAATATATACAATCTGGTAATTAATAGGAGAAAATGACTTCTGCTAGGTTTTGAAGTATATTTACCATTCAGTTCAGTTCAGTTCAGTCACTCATTCGTGT
Source organism: Neotragus pygmaeus (assembly GCA_006410875.1). Classification (NCBI taxonomy): domain Eukaryota; kingdom Metazoa; phylum Chordata; class Mammalia; order Artiodactyla; family Bovidae; genus Neotragus; species Neotragus pygmaeus. Next base: position 293 of record SJYV01051330.1, read on the forward strand.
CCAACTTTTTGCGACCCCATGATTATGCCCATTTAAGAGATTGTATTTCTATAACTTTCAGAATTGTATTTATTATAAAATGGATGCACATTTTTTGGTACAAAGCCATCTCTTCAAAACATAATATAATTTAGAATAATTTTTAAAAGATTTATAATTTCCTTATAATCATTTTTTTTATTTTTTCATAGGTATTTAGAATTGCATAATTTTTAAATAACAGAATGATTGAGAACATGAGCTTCAGGTGCAGAGAATTCAGCTTTTGGTTGCATATAAACAATTTGCTAGCTGTGATACTTCCATGAAATTACTTAACTTTTCAGCAGTCCTGCTTCCTCAAATATAGGAGTTGAGAAGGTTAAATGACAGAAGCATGTAAAGTGCTTAACTCACCCTGCAAGACATAATTATATTTTTGAAGATACTTGAAGGTCCCATTACTATTATTTTAAACGTAAATTGCTGACACATATGATGGCTTATAGAGCTATAAATGCACTTTTCTTTAAACTAAAAGCAACAGAGGGTTTTTGAAAAAATAAGTCTTAAGCATTTTAAAAGAATTAAATTTCAGAACTGATTTGAATTATATTTCCTTATATATATATATGTATATATATATATATGAAATTCCATTCATTCACTATAGAAACTAAGTTCACATTTCCTCTCTCTACTAAGTCAGTTTAAAATGATTTTTTTTTGGTTAAACAATATAAGCAAACTTTGGAAGAATAAATGGATAATATAAATATAGTCTATAAATATATGTGATATAGTTTTTCACTCTCTGAAAAAAAATGGATAAATATTTGGGGGTCCTAGTAACCTAGCATTTGAACAAAATTAAATTCAGAGAATGTTAAAGGTGTGAAAGCTTGCAATTTCTACTCTAGTGTAAAAACTTTCAAGACTTTCTCTTCATCTGTTTTTCTTCAGAATATTTTCTGGAGCTTAGTAGTTATTTTAAGCATAAAATTTATTGATTAGGTCCTACAGTGAGTTCTTGAAAACTGTTGTGTTTGACCAGTTTAGCTGACATTTTTGTCATTGAATTTTATAATTTTTTCTCTCTAATGTGAAAGATACATTTCTTTTCATCTATTGCTCTCTTAGCAAGAAACCCCTATCATCGATATATGAATAACTACTTCATATATATATATATATGAGCCTAATTTCTACCAGATATCATATTATCACATCTGTATAAAGAAAGTAGTAGAACTAGGAAAATATAACACTTTTCAAGCAAGCACTCATCAAAAATATATTTAAATCCAAACTAAATTATTTCTATCCCATTTCCACTATAGTCTCTCTCCATCTGTCTCCCTTTCTCTTTGCTGTTCTCTCTCTCTGTCTCTCTTGATTTCTTTCTCTGTTTCTCTTTCTGTCTTTTTCTGTCTCTGTTTATCTGCCTGTCTGTCTCTCTTTCATACACACACAGATATTCAAACACACACACACACACACTATAATTGTGTGATAATGTAAAAAGCAAGCAGGAAAACTGTCTTGAATATGTTGATGCAAATGAGCTCATCCTATAAGGTATTCACAGCCTCCATCTTACCATTGTGATTCTAATTATGTCCCTGAGACTGTAGTGAAGTACCAGTATGACACTACATTTTCAGCCTACAAGTGTCAAAAATATTTCAAAGTCAAACAAACTATAAGGGACAAATTAATATTTAGATAAATAAATAGACATGATAAATGATAGACATGCAGAAATCCAATTAATTGTCTTGCCTGAGTAAAGAAGTTCAGACAGAGACAAGCTGTTTGCTTTTGTTGGCATTTTGAAGACACTTAAAATCCCACACCACCGAAATTAACCAAAGCCTATACCTTTATTAAGTTACTAAATCCACAGTACCTGTTACACCATCATTTCCTACAATAAATCTGCTACTATTGATAAAACTTTTTATGTTTATTGAAAAATCATAGTTCCAAAAATTATTGGAATGGGATGAACTATAAAATGTGGAAGGCATTTCCAAAAATATTGAACTATTGTTCATCATTTTTAAAATTTTATTTTTTCTGTGAGTATTATTTTAAACCTGATCTTTCCCTAAATTATTTTAAATATATCATTTCAAAACTAACATATTTAGTTTAGCGCTCAAAAAATAAGTGATATACACTGTTGTTCCCTAGAGAATTATATTGGAAAAGTGTACATGATTATGTGGTTTTTCCAGAAGGTATTCTTCTGTTGAATAGTTCTTTTTAATATGTGAATAAATTTGTGTATGTTCCATATCTCAAAGAGAAGTTTAGAAAATTTGTTTCTAATAAAAGCAAAACTAGATAACAGTTTGACTTGGAATAGTAGGAGACACATTTTACATATATATGTGTATTGTATATATGTATTTGTTGATGGTATATTTTTCAGATACATATCTATATAATATAATATTGATGTTTATTATCCTATATTTATTGTTATTATTTACCTCCTCCAAGAAATTAAGATCATTTCTGTGTCCCTAGCTAACCTAGCTGGTTAGTAGTAACTTTCAGTTCAGTTCAGTTCAGTCACTCAGCCGTGTCCGATTCTTTGAGACCCCATAAATCGCAGCATGCCAGGTCTCTCTGTCCATCACCAATTCCCAGAGTTCACTCAGACTCACGTCCATCGAGTCAGTGATGCCATCCAGCCACCTTATCTTCTGTCGTCCCCTTCTCCTCCTGCCCCCAATCCCTCCCAGAATCAGACTCTTTTCCAATGAGTCAACTCTTTACATGAGGTGGCCAAATTACTGAAGTTTTAGCTTTAGCATCATTCTTTCCAAAGTATTTCCAGGGCTGATCTCCTTCAGAATGGACTGTTTGGATCTCCGTGCAGTCCAAGGGACTTTCAGATAATCTAAAAGTGATTAATGTGACATCTCAAATTTATTAAAAGATATATATTATATTCTAGATTCTACAACTACTATTAATGTGTCTGTATATACAACAAAGAGCATATGTGGAGGTTTTGGTATCTNGAAGTAAGACACTTGTGGCATCAGGAGTTTTGACTGATTTCACAAGGCCATTGGACACTTGGAGCTGTGTTTTCTCATAAATATCTTCAAAAATAATAATTATCTTAACTGTAGAAAGGAAAAGCAACACATGTATTTTGTCTGCAATAGAAAAGATGCTTGTCACATATTGGATCATAAACGTGTGTAGAGTGAATCTTCAAACATTTCCTTTTCTTTTTGGCATGAACAGTGCAAGATCAGACTTAAAACAGACACCAAAAAGCAAGAAGGAATTTGGACATGGGAAAATTAACCACAGAATTTCAGTGCAGTTTGGTCGCTCAGTCATGTCTGACTCTTTGTGACCCCATGGACTGCAGCATGCCAGGCCTCTCTGTCCATTACCAGCTCCAAGAGTTTACCCAAACTCATGCCCATTGAGTTGGTGATGCCATCCTACTATCTCATCCTCTGTCGTCCCGTTCTCCTCTTGCTCTCATCTTTCCCAGCATCAAGGTTTCTTAAAATAAATCAACTATTCACATCAGGTGGCCAAAGTATTGGAGTTTCAACTTCAGAATCAGTGCTTCGAATGAACATTCAGGACTCATCTGGTTTAGGATGCACTGATTGGATCTCCTTGCCATCCAAGGGACTCTCAAGATTTCTTCAACACCAGAGTTCAAAGGCATCAATTCTTCGGTGCTCAGCATTCTTTATAGTCCAACTCTCATATCCATACATGACTACTGGAAAAACCATAGCCTTGACTAGATGGACCTTTTTTGGCAAAGTAATGTCTCTGATTTTTAATATGCTGTCTAGGTTGGTCATAACTTTCCTTCCAAGGAGTAAGCGTCTTGTAATTTCATGGCTGCAATCACCATCTGCAGTGATTTTGGGGCCCCCAAACATAAAAAGTCAGCCACTGTTTCCACTGTTTCCCCATCTATTTCCCCTGAAGTGATCGGACCAAATGCCATGATCTTCGTTTTCTGAATGTTGAGCTTTAAGCCAATTTTTTCACTCTCCTCTTTCAATTTCATCAAGAGGCTCTTTAGTCCTTCTTTTCTTTCTGGCATAAGGGTGGTGTCATCTCCATATCTGAGTTTATTGATATTTTTCCTGGCAATCTTTATTCCGGCTTATGCTTCATCCAGCCCAGCGATTCTCATGATGTACTCTGCACATAACTTAAATAAGAAGGGTGACATTAGACAGCCTTAACGTACTCCTTTCTCAACTTGAAACCAGTCTGTTGCTCCACGTCCAGTTCTAACTGTTGCTTCCTGACCTGCATACATAATTCTCAAGAGGCAGGTCAGGTGGTCTCATATTCTCATTACTTTCAGAATTTTCCACAGTTTATTGTGATCCACACAGTCAAAGGCTTTGGCATAGTCAATAAAGCAGAAATATATATATACATTTTTTTTTTTTTTCTGGAACTCTCTTGCTTTCTCGATGACCCTGCGGATGTTGACAATTTGATTTCGGTTCCTCTGCCTTTTCTAAAAGCAACTTGAACATATGGAAGTTCACGTTCATGTATTTCTGTAGCCTGCCTTGGAGAATTGAGTATTACTTTACTTGAGTGTGAGATGAGTGCAATCTTGCAGTAGTTTGAGCATTCTTTGCATTCTTTCTTTGTGACTGGAATGAAAACTGATCTTTTCCAGGCCTGTGGTCATTGCTGAGTTTTGCTGGCATATTGAGTGCAGCACTTTCACAGCACCATCTTTCAGGATTTGAAATAGCTCAACTGGAATTCCATCACCTGCATTAGCTTTGTTTGAAATGATACTTCCTACGGCCCACTTGATTTTTCATTCCAGGATGTCTGGCTCTAGGTGAATGGTCACACAATTGTGATTATCTCGTTCATGAAGATCTTTTTTCTACAGTTGTTCTGTGTATTCTTGCCACCTCTTCTTAATATCTTCTCCTTCTCTTAGGTCCATACCATTCCTGTCCTTTATTGAGCCCATCTTTGCATAAAATGTTCCCTTGATATCTTTAATTTTCTTGAAGATATCTCTAGTCTTTCCCATTTTATTTCTTACTTTGATTTCTTTGCACTGATCACTGAGGAAGGCTTTCTTATTTCTCCTTACTATTCTTTCGAACTCTGGATTCAAATGGATATATCTTTCTTTTTCTCCTTTTGCTTTTGCTTCTCTTCTTTTCACGGCTATTTTTAAGGCCTCCCCAGAATCAGCAATTTTGCTTTTTTGCATTTCTTTTTCTTGGCCATGGTCTTGATTCCTGTCTCCTGTATAATGTCATGAACCTCCATCCATAGTTCATCTGGCACTCTATCAGATCTAGTCCTTTAAATCTATTTTTCACTTCCACTATATAATTGAAAGTTATTTGATTAAGGTCATACCTGAAGGGACTAGTTGCTTTCCCTACTTTCTCCAATTTAAGTCTGATTTTTGCAATAAGGTGTTCATGATCTTCGCCACAGTTAGCTCCCAGTCTTGTTTTTGCTGACTGTATAGAGCTGCATCTTTGGCTGCAAAGAATATAATCAAACTGATTTGAGTGCTGACCATCTGGTGATGACGATGTGTAGATTCTTCTCTTGTGTTGCTGGAAGAGGGTGTTTGCTATGACCAGTGCCTTCCTTTCACAAAATGCTATTACCCTTGCCCTGCTTCTTTATGTACCCCAAGGCCAAATTTGTCTGTTACTCCAGGTGTTTCTTGACTTCCTACTTTCGCATTCCAGTCCCCTATTATGAAAATGACATATTTCTTGGGTGTTAGTTCTGAAAGATCTTGCAGGTCTTCATAGAACCATCCAAATTTAGTTTCTTCAACAGTACTGGTCAGGTCATAAACTTGGACTACTCTGATATTGAATGATTTGCCTTGGAAATGAATAAAGATTATTCTGTTGTTTTTGAGACTGCATCCAAGGACTGCATTTTGTTGTCTCTTGTCGACTATGATGGCTAATCCATTTCTTCTAAGGGATTCTTGCCCACAGTAGTACAAATAATGGTCATGTGAGTTAAATTCACCTCTTCTAGTCCATTTTATTTTTCCAATTCCTAAAATGTTGATGTTCACTCTTGCCATATCCTGTTTGACCACTTCCAATTTGTCATGATTCATGGACCTAACATACAGGTTCTAATGCAGTATTGCTCTTTACAACATTGAGCCGTGCTTCTACCACCAATCACAGCCACAACTGGGTATTGTTTTTTCTTTGGCTCTCTCTCTTCATTCTTTCTGGATTTCTCCACTGATCTCCAGTAGCATATTGGGCACCTACAGACCTGTGGAGTTCATCTTTTAGTGTCTTATCTTTTTGCCTTTTAATACTGTTCATGGGGATCTCAAGGCAAAAATACTGAAGTGTTTGCCATTCCCTTCTCCAGTGGACCACGTTTTGTGAGAACTCTCCACCATGACCTATCCGTCTTGGGTGACTTTACATGACATGGCTTAGTTTCACTGAGTTAGACAAGGCTGTGGTCCATGTGATTAAATTGGTTAGTTTTTTGTGATTGTGGATTCAGTCTGTCTGTCCTCTGATGCTCTTTCCGAGTGCCTACCATCTTAGTGAAGTTTCTCTTACTTTGGACATCTAGTATCTCTTCAAGGTTGCTCCAGCAAAGCTCAGCCACTGCTCCTAACCTTGGATGTGGGGTATCACCCCTTGGCTGCTTGCTGCCCCAGTGCCATGCAGCCACTGCTTCTAACCAGTTCATTAAAAACAATCCATAAGTGTAATTTTTAAAATGAAATTGTCTGAAATCACTTAACTTCTTTGCAAGTAACTTAGATTCCTTTAACATATGCCTTATTTCAATGGCTAACTTCAACCACAACTTAATAAAATGAAGTTATAATAATAACAGCATCATTTTACTAAAGAAATGTTTACATAATATTTAATATTGTGTCACTGTATGTATGAACATTTTGTATAGAAGTATACATATACATATATATACATATATATATGTGTGTGTAATTGACTAGGAAAAAATGGAATAAGGCCACAAAAAATCTCTGACGAAGGCCACCAATTTACCTACAATTCTAACTAAGTGAAGACATCCACTGGAGTAAAGAGGGAAAAAAAAAGAAATAGTTGATATTCTGGTGTGCCCCCAAGACAGAGTCCAACTTAATGACTAAGGAATTTATTTTCCATACTTCCAGGAATATTGGTTGCTTGTGGCTTTCAGTTATATCCCCTTCTGGGAAATATCTATCACAAGGAACTTCCTCCCTTAAAGTCATGCCCAATATCCAGAACGACTCTATATATAATAACATTAAGGGAGAAATACAATGATTCTATCCCATATTTTCAATTCAGGGCATCTCTTAAACACCGTTTTAGCTTGAAAGCATATATTAGGGGAAGTATATACATAAAGTACTGGGATTTCTATATAAAAAGTTTGTCTTTCCTCCTCTAATAAATTATTCAGTCATTTATTTATATCAATGTTGATTTATATTCATTGCATAATTTAGGTTAAAAGCAAATATAGCAGTAATGTGAATATGCATGTGTCTGACTTCAGTCAAGTCTGACTCTTTGTGATCCCATGGACTGTAGCCCAGCAGGCTCCCCTGTCCAAAGGACTCTCCAGGCAAGAATACTGGAGTGGATTGCCCTGCACTTTTCTGTGGGATGGCATGCCCTTCTCCCTGGCTCAGGGATCGAATCCTCATGTCTGTGTCTCCTGCATTGGCAGGGGAATTCTTTACCAGTAGTGCAAATATAATGTTATTTATTTATCTTGATGCTCAAATTGCTGTGGTTTTGGCCATTGGGAGCTCTATCAATTGGCATCTTTTTACTTATTTTTCATTTGAATATTCCCTTACTTTTTGACACAAGATGCTCCGGGCTTATCTTGAATATGTTCCACCCAGCCCTAGAATCAACCATTACTTACAAGAAACTCTGGTTCCTGTTATCAAAGAGTGTCATTAGAAATCAAGTTCTGGGTATTGGGTGTGTTATTTCTAGACCATCTCAATGAGCAGAGGTGGAAAATGCATTCATTTCTACAAACCCACATGTATACACACATCTATGACTACTAATGCGATTAAAACATAAAAAAGATCACCCAGTTATGTCTGACTTTTTGTGACCCAATGAGCTATACAGTCCATGGAATTCTCCAGGCTAGAGTACTGCAGTGGGTTGCCTTTCCCTTCTCCTGGGGATCTTCCAATTCAGGAATCGAACTGGGGTCTCCTGCATTGCAGGCAGATTCTTTACCAGCTCAGCCACAGTTAGAGGCATCTATAAAGGCTCACCCCACTCCAGTACTCTTGCCTGGAAAATCCCATGGACAGAGGAGCCTGGTGGGCTGCTGTCTATGGAGTTGCACAGAGTCAGACACGACTAAAATGATTTATCATCATCAGCAGCAGCATAAAGGCTCAACATGACTCATCTTCATGACTCCCACTCTAATCCAGTACCAAATGAGTCACACTAACCTCTCTTCCCCCTTATCTGTCAATAACTTCCTCCTCCAACAATAAGACAACTAACTTCCACTATCCTCCATTCAGTTACTTATTTTTAAAATTCCATTATGTACAGATAGCAATTTCAGAATTGCTAATTCATATCCTTGTGAGAAACAAGTTTACCAATTAAAGCATAATGTATATGTACTTATACAGTTATTTTGTCTTTAGTTTTACAATTTCCTGTCAAAACATCTTTTTCCAGTGTACTCGAGTCAGCAGTTTTAAGAGAAAAATATTGACAAAATGATGTACTTTATTAATTTCACTATTTTTGTTATTTTGCATTCTCTCCCAAAGTTCTCTGATCTGTTTTTGTTGTTGTTTATTTGCATATATTAAGGATCACTATTTATGTTGTAAATCTGTGCAAGTTTATCCACCACTGCAATAACATAACAATTAGTTCCACTGCTCTAAAGTTGTTCCCTGTGCTTCCCCTCCTCAAACACTGCTCTTTCCCAAGACTGGCAAATGATCTGCCTTTTCACTTCTATCTTTTTTCTTACTCAATCGCTGTTGTTAAGTCGCTGTCATCACTGACTCTTTAGGTGATCCCATGGACTGCAGCATACCAGTCTTCCCTATCCTTCATTATCTCCCAGAGTTTGCCTAAGTTTGTTTTCTCAATAATGCCAAATTACTGGCCTTACTCTGTGTATGTAGCCGTCTAGATTTGGCTCCTTACCAAGATCCATTTGATTAATTAATGTCAGATGGATTAAGCGCTTACTTTAATCACTGAATATTATTATTACACTGTATGGATGCATGCTTTTGTTAACATACAATTTAAAAGGTTATTTTCCATTTATAGTTATTACAAAATATTGGCTATATTTTTTGCCTTGTACAACATAAACTTGAACCTATCTTACAGCCAATAGTGAAAGACATCTTTACTGCTTACATTTTTTGATTATAAATAATAATTTTCTCCATAAGCTGCAGTCAATATTCATTCACAGATTTTTATGTGGTCCTCAATGTTCAAATCAGTTAAATAAATGCTTAGTTGTATGAATGCTGTATCATAAGGTGTGTCTTTATTTAGCTAGTTAAGTAACTGCCAAACACACTTTCAAATTGTGGCTGTACCAATTTTAATTATCACCTACAGAGAATGAGTTTCAAAAAGCTCCAAAAATTGGTGATGGGCAGGGAAACCTGGCATGCTGCCGTCCATGGGGTCCAAAGAGTCAGACATGACTGAGTGATTGAACTGAACTGAACAAAGAATGAGAATTCCTATTGCTCTATATCTTCACCAACATTTGGTATTTTCAGTGTTTAGGTTTCTAGACATTATAATAGGCTGTTAGCAGTAAGTTTTTGATGTTTTTAATTAGCACTTGGGGGCTTCCCAGGTAGTTCAGTGGTAAAAAATCTGCTTTCCAATGCAGAGACCACAGGAGACATGAGTTCAGTCTCTGGGTTAGGAAGATCCCCTGGAGGAGGAAACGACAACCCACTCCAGTATTCTTGCCAAGATAATCCCATGGACAGAAGAGCTTGGCAGGCAACAGTAAATGGGGTTGAACAGAGTCAGACACAACTGAGCACTCAAGCAAGGAAAATTATCTTGAGAAGCTTATGGTGTTCCTTTTCTATATTGAATATTTTTATATACAATTTAATTTATTTATTTAAGGCTGTGGTGAGTAGTCATTGATGTTCAGGCTTTTTTCTAGTTGCAGTGAGCAGGGGTTCTCTCTAGTGTGGTGCATGGGCTTCTGATTCAAATGATTTCACTTCTGGAGCATTCAGTAGTTATGGTACTTGGTCTCAGTATTTGCAGCTTCTGGGCCCTAAAACAGAGGTTCAATAGTTGTGGCACACAGGCTTAGTTGTTCTATGGCATGTGAGATCTTCCCAGATTAGGAATTGAACCCATGTCTCTTTCACTGGCAGATGAATCCTTCACTGAGCCATTAGAGAAATCCTCCATATTGAATGTTAAACATCTTTTTTGATCTGTTCAGAATTTTTACTTTGTTTCTTTGTTGGAGCAGGTGTTTTTGTTGTTGTTGTTTTTTTTTTGAGATCTATATTTATACTCTGTTACTATTATTTGTTTTTAATATTTTTGTTCATATTTGAGGTCTAAAAAGGGGAACAGAGTTAGCAGAGTATAACTAGAACAAAAGAATGAATATTATATTCTACTGTTAAAAATAAGTGTCTTAATACCTCAAATGAATGAACACTTCCAAAATTACTCTAATATTTTTAGTAGTATTTATAAGATGTATACCTGAATATATACACTTATAATTTGGCAAATATTTCCTGTCTTTAAAATGCCAGAGATACAAAATTACCAAATTCTAGTAGACAACAAATGACAAAAGCAGTCACCTGAGGTGGAGGAGACCCAAAGTCTTCTGAATTTTTCACAAAGATAATTGGTCTACCTATTATTATTTAAAAGAGGTCTTCATGGGAGAAAAGAGGGTCTGAAACCTTCTATTTGCCAACTTGCTAATGTCCCCAGTACTAATTTAAAGCAAAACTTTTATCTTTTCATGTCTTTCTTGATAGACTATAAATTATTCTCTAGTTTTTAGGCAAAAAAAACCACCACAGTATATTTTATAAATTAATTGTACAGCTTAATTCTTAGACATAGCACTTAAATTTCAGCATTAACTTATTGGAAACAAGGCATTCCAGGTTTTTCCATAATTTTTATTATATGTAAGTGTTCTGAGAAAATGCAGTTCAGTCACTCAGTCATGTTTGACTCTTGGTGACTCCATGGACAGAAGCAGGCCAAGCCTCCCTGTCCATCACCAACTCCCAGAGTTTACTCAAACTCACGTCCACTGAGTTGGTGATGTCATCTGACCATTTCATCCTCTGTTGTTCCCTTCTCCTCCCACCTTCAACCTTTCTCAGCATCAGGGTCTTTTCTAATAATTCAGTTCTTCAAATCAGGTGGCCAAAGGACTGAAGATTTGGCTTCTACATTAGTTCTTCCAATGAATTATTAGGACTGATTTCCATTAGAATGGACTGGTTGGATCTCCTTGCAGTCCAAGGGAATATCAAGAGTCTTCTCCAACACCACAGTTCAAAAGCATTAATGTTTTGGCACTCAGCTTTCTTTATAGTCCAACTCTCATATCCATACAAGTCAGCTCAGACGCTCAGTCATGTCTGACTCTTTTGGATCGCAACATGTCAGGTCTCCATGTCCATCACCAACTACTGGAGTTTACTCAAACTCATGTCCATTGAGTCCATGATGCTATCTAACCATCTCATCCTCTGTAGTCCCCATCTCCCCTCGCATTCAATCTTTTCCTGTATCAGGGTTTTTCCAATGAGTCAGCTCTTCTCATTAGGTGGCTAAATTATTGGACCTCCAGCTTCTTCATCAGTCCTTCCAATGAACACCCAGAACTGATCTCCTTTAAGATGGACTGGTTGGATCTCCTTGCAGTCCAAGGGAATCTCAAGAGTCTTCTCCAACACCCCAGTTCAAAATCATCAATTCTTCAGCAATATCCATACAAGCTACTGGAAAAACCACAGCCTTGACTAGACAAATCTTTGTTGACAAAGTAATGGCTCTGCTTTTTAATATGCTGTCTAGGTCGGTCATAACTTTTCTTCCAAGAGGCAAGCGTCTTTTAATTTCATGGCTGCAGTCACCATCTGAAGTGATTTTGGAGCCCAAAAAAGTAAAGCATGTCACTATTTCACCGTCTGTTTGGATGAAGTGATGGTACCAGATGCCACCATCTTAGTTTTCTGAATGTTGACTTTTAAGCCAACGTTTTCACTACCCTCTTTCATTTTCATCAAGGAGCTCTTTAGTTCTTCTTCACTTTCTGCCATAAGGGTGGTGTCATCTTCATATCTGAGATTACTGATATTTCTCCCAGCAATGCTGATTCCAGCTTGTGCTTCATCCACCCCAGAGTTTCTCATGATGTACTCTGCATATTAGTTAATTAAGCAGGTTGACAATATACAGCCTTGATGTACTCCTTTCTCTATATGGAACCAATCTGTTGTTCCATGTCCAGTTCTACCTGTTCTTCTGACCTGCATACAGATTCTCAACAGGCAGGTCAGGTGGTCTGATATTCCCATCTCTTTCAGAATTTCCCACTGTTTTTTGTGATCCATGCAGTCAAAAGGGTTTGGCATAGTCAATAAAGCAGAAGTAGATGTTTTCCTGGAACTCTCTTGCTTTTTCAATGATCCAACGGATGTTGAAATTTGGTCTCTCATTCCTCTGCATTTTCTAATTTTAGCTTGAACATCAGGAAGTTCATGGTTCACATACAGTTGAAACCTGACTTGGAGAAATTTGAGCATTGCTTTACTAGTGTGTGACGACAGAAATTGTATGGTAGTTTGAGCATTCTTCGGCAATGCCTTTCATTTGGGATTGGAATGAAAACTGACCTTTTCCAGTCCTCTGGCCACTGATGAGTTTCCAAATTTGTTGGCATGTTGTGTGCTGCAATTTCACAGCATTATCTCTTAGAATTTGAAGTAGCTAAAGTCACTCACAATGTCAATCTTTAGGTCCATCCAAGTTACTAAAAATGACATTATTTCAATATTTTTAATGGTTAAATAATATTCCATTATATTCATGTACCTCTTTTTTATCTATTCATCTGTAATAGACATTTAGTTGTTTCCATGTCTTGGCTATTGTGAATAGAGCTGCAATGAACATTGGGGAGCATGTATCCTTGTGGATCATATTCTTCCTCAGGTATATGCTCAAGGTATTGCTGGATCATATGGTAGTTCTATTTTAGTTTTATAAGAAACTTCCATACTTTTCTCCATAGTGGTTATACTGTACAAATTACATTAATCCTCTCCAACATTTATTTTTTGTAGACTTTTTGATTATGGCCATTTTGACTGATGTGAGGTGATACTTCATTCTAGTTTTGATTTTCATTTCTTTAATAATTTGATTTTCATGTCTCTAATAATTTGATTTTCATGTCTCTAATAATTGGGGCCATGACTTCAGGACCAAAACTTATATTCTTGCTGCTGGTTCTGATGAAGTCAGTGGCCTGTATATGAGGATTACAATTCATTAAAAAAAAATAATGTGCAGTTTGCAAATCTGTGAGTTTTGAATGTAGTACCTGTTCTTTGGGACAAAGGAAGGAGTTGGATTTTACTAGGAACTGCATTGACCATGTGGCTTTAATTCTATGTTCAATGTAGTTGTCACATCATAATCTCTGTATATCTAACATTCTTCCATTGGAAGCTGATATCTAATCTGTCTGTGTACAGCCTATTAAACTGAAACACTGAGGCCTCCCAAATTATTGGTATTTGACTTTGGCATATATACTTTTTTTTTTAAGTCAAAGTAGATTTATTCTTTTCTATAACTATTTATTTATAATTTTGCTGGGTCTTTGTTGCTCTGCATAAGCTTTCTCTAGTTGTTGTGGGCAGAGACTTCTCATTGTGGTGACTTCTTTTGTTGTGGAGCACAGGCTCTACGCACATAGTTTTCAGCAACTGTGGCATCGGAACTCTAGGACTTGAGGGCTCCAGTAGTTGTGCTATGCTTGCTCTGCAGCATGTGGAATCTTCCCAGACCATGTATTGAAACTGTGTCCCCTGCATTGAGGCAGAATTTTATCCACTGTAACATCAGGGAAATCCTTCAATTGTTTTCTTAGATGTTAATTGCTTTGAGTATTCAGAGGTTAATGACATTGAAAAGTGATGCAAACACTTGAGCAAATTGGTCACAAAACAGACACTGACCGAGTACTGGTGTTATCAGAATAAGAACTTTGGGCAGAGACCAGTCCACATCCTTCACAATTAACAGTCATTTAGAAATGGAAGGACTGCCCAATCTCTTCTTGCTGTAGGTTTGCAGTGTCCCCACAACAACCTCTCATTAGCTTCTGTTGCCTTTTTTCGCTCCATGGGTCTTTCCAGACTCCGGTGTGTTTGCCATAGGCAAAGTGTGAGAAATGTACTCCATGGATAATAAAAGGGGAATAAATGAAAACATCTTTCCTATCAGAATCTTTAAACTTTAATTTTCTTTGCTCTTTACTAAAGGTTTAACTCCCTTTCCTGAACCAAAACATACTTACAGTTCACAGTTCAGTCACTCAGTCATGTCCAACTCTTTGCGACCCCATGAATCGCAGCACGCCAGGCCTCCCTGTCCATCACCAACACCTCGAGTTCACTCAGACTCACGTCCATCAAGTCAGTGATGCTATCCAGCCATCTCATCCTCTGTCGTCCCCTTCTCCTCCTGCCCCCAATCCCTCACAGCATCAGAGTCTTCTCCAATGAGTCAACTCTTCTCATGAGGTGGTCAAAGTACTGGAGTTTCAGCTTTAGCATCATTCCTTCCAAAGAAATTCCAGGGCTGATGTCCTTCAGAATGGACTGGTTGGATCTCCTTGCAGTCCAAGGGACTCTCAAGAGTCTTCTCCAACACCACAATTCAAAAATATCAATTCTTCGGTGCTCAGCCTTCTTGACAGTTCAAGTCTCATATTCATACATGACCACTGGAAAAACCATAGCCTTGACTAGACGGACCTTAGTCGGCAAAGTAATGTCTCTCNAGAGAGACGATGTGGGGTGGGAGGTGGGAGGGGGATTCAGAATTGGAAGCTCGTATACACCTGTCGTGGATTCATGTCAATGTATGGCAAAACCAATACAGTACTGTAAAGTAGAATAAAGTTTAAAAAAAAAAAAACCTGCAGAAATGGCTTCATTTATTCAACAAAGCCCTTTAAAAAAGATTCTCCCCAAGCCTTGTTTCAGTTGCTGCAGCGATAGTGTGGATAGAGCAAGTGGAAACTGCCACCCTGGCCACTGTCACCAACCCGGGAGGGTGTACCTAGGTCATGGCCAGTCTGAGCCCGGTGGGAACCTCTGCCTTAGAGGATACTGCGAGGTGGCCAGTGAGAAAACAAGGAGGCTGTGCTCTCAAAGAAGCCAAGGAGAGGCTGTCAGTAAGAAGGGTCTAGCAGTGAAGGGTACGGACTGCTCTGAGAGCGAAGCTGAGACTGGACAGAAGAGTTTCGCTGAGAGTAGCCCCATCGGGAGGGCGCTGGTGACTTGAAGAGGCAGTTTCAGTGAGTGGCACAGACAGACACAGATTGGACTCAGGGAAAGGGCTCCTTTTCTTTTAGTTTTAAAGACCCACTACAAATCATTGAGAAGACAGACCCAGTAGAAAAACAAACAAAGGATGTGAACAGACAGTTGGAGAAAAGTGAAGTATAAATGGCTCTTAGACAAAAACAGTGCTCCCAAGAGAAGAGGATGCTGGGCCTGGGTGTGAAGAGCCGGGCGGGGGCTGGTGGGAGCAGCCACGGCCTCCGGGAGAGCCCTCGGGCTCTGTGTCCTTAACCGGAAATGGGCCTCGTATTCATCCAGCGGTTCCACTTCTGGAAACTCTGGCATATTTTGATGGTAGTAAAAATTGAAAACTAAATGGTCATCAGTGGCGTCCTGATTAAATCTCCTGTAATGTAAAGGAAAGTCAGTATCAGATAAAACATTTGGTTTTGTTTTTTTCTACCATGCTTTAAATGGTACTCTGAGAAGGGATCCTGTCCCTCGCACCATTTTATAAGATTGAGAAAAATACCAGTGAGTCTGTTATTGGCACAGAAGATATTTGAAAATGCACCTTTGGAGAGCAGTGTTAAGCCTGTCTTTCTCTCTTGATCTGCCTTTTAACGCACTTCACATAAATTATTATCCACTATTCCCTTCTCCTGTTTCCTGTTAGGATTTTTTGTCCTGTTTTTCATATGTTCTGAGTTATAGACCACAGGAAAGATGGATAAAACATGTCTTAAAGGTTCATGGATGAATTCACTCCCCCTTTCCTTATTTCATCTAAATATACCACAACTCCTTTCACGAGAGGATCGTTTTACTTGGTTTGGATCATTGACAGAGGAAGCGAACGTCTGGTGTTGTCTGAGAAGCGTGCGTGTAGCAGTGGCGACTGCTGCAGGCTGCCTGGTGGAGGGGGAGACTTCCTTGGCGCACTTTGTGTGAGGGGAGGGACAGTGCAGCCTCTGTGTGCGGTGCGTTCTCGCGCCAACTGCGTTCACCCGGTTTTACTGATTTCCCTGCTTTAGAGAAAGCAGCATGTCCCATATGGACTTTAATCAAACACGAAAAACTGGGCACCCCTAAATAGACCAAGCTGATCTCCCAGCGGAGGACACTGATACGGTGTAACTTTAAATTCTCTATCACTGGGACTCTACTTTAAGATCTTGTTTAAATTTAATTTCTTTTGAGTGTGAGACTGCGGTTATTCATTGATTCCTTTTCATTTCTTGGAGTATCTTGGTTTCGCTTACTTTTCTTCGTAGAGCCACAGAAAAGTAGTTTAGGATTTGAAGCATCTTAAACGATCGTTTAGTCTTATCCTCTCATCTTATAGTTACGAAAACAAGCTTGAAAAGGTGAGGCTACTTGTCCGAAGGTAGACTGAACTGAGTCAGTGTTCTCGTGGTCTTCCCCGTTAAGTTTGGTGGAGTGAGGGGTAGTATGATACCGTTGTGTGATCAGAGTGAGGTGACCTGCCAGAAGCTTGAGGGGGACGTATGGCTTTAATTACTTCACGAAGGCATTAGAACTCGTTTACCTGCTGCCCTAATTTATTTTTAGTCACAGAGACAATCGGAACCCTCTTTACATATTTTGGTTGAGGAAATTGAAACCTATAGATGTGAACTTAACCCAAGATTGTAGACTAATTTAATTTTATTCTGTGCTTTAATGTGAGCTGGAACAGTGCTGTCTGGTAAAATAGTATTCTTTTATCTGTGCTCAGTGGGGCTATTTAAATTAAAATTGAGAATTCAGTTCCTTAGTCTTAACTAACTGTATTGCTGGTACTCATGACTGTATTGGACAGTGTAGGTACAGAGTATTCACCTTAAAAAAATTATTATTTTTACAACTTTAGAAATGTTGGTGCTGGACACCAAGTTATGAGTATGATTAGAATTGCCACTTAGGAGTCAGATTTGTGTTTAAAAGTAGGGGGAGCTTGTGGCAGTGCTTGTCGTTGTGACTTGGGCCCTTTCTCCATTCCTATTTCATCTACTCTTTAGGCCAGTAACCAGGAGCCTATTTGAAGGGATTTTCCTTTTTCATCTCTTAGATATCTTGGTTTGCTAGTTGAAAATCCCATTCCTGGGTTGAGTTTTCAGTGAATACATTCATTCACCTTCATGTTGCTTAGCATGTTTTCCAGTCTCTGTACTTGGGTTTCACGTATTGATCGCTTGGTTACCAAGATGTCCTACAGCAGGTTGATGATGCCTTTCTGTTTCTTGTACTGTGGATTACGGAAGTTTCAGCTTTTACATCAAATTAAGCTTGCAGTGTAGCTGTGGGTGAGCCAGCTCGGTGTAGCGTTGGCGACTGGAGCCCTGGCATCTTTCGTACCGCTGCTCCTCCTCTGTGCACACTGACGCTGTAATAGGCAGACTTGGTTTTCTGGGCTTTACTTCGGATGCTAATTTACTAATTTATGATTTGGCTCCATTTTAATAGCAACTTGGGTTAGATTGGCTTTATGCACAATGGCAGTGATTTGAGTGTCCATTAGGGTGCATAGCCAGACAGTGATGTAATCTGATTAGGGGCCAAAGTTTTTATTTAGAGTACTTTACATTCATGATTTTGCTTTTGAAAGGTGGTAGTATGGATTTACCTTGGGTGTTTTATACTTTAGAAAGTAGTCTTTTTGTATTCTTGGTACAGATATTTTTGATTACTGGTTTCAAAGCCTTTGTTTTTGCCACAACTTGTATTAAATTGATATTTCTGAAATTAGCTGATAGTTACATATGTGTGTGTGTGCATATACATATATAATACATGTACATAATTATTGTATATATAATATATATTATATATATATAATGGAGAAGGCAATGGCACCCCACTCCAGTACTCTTGCCTGGAAAATCCCATGGACGGAGGAGCCTGGTAGGCTGCAGTCCATGGGGTCATGAAGAGTCAGACATGAGTGAGTGACTTCACTTTCACGTATTGGAGAAGGAAATGGCAGCTCACTCCGTTGTTCTTGCCTGGAGAATCCCAGGGACGGGGGAGCCTGGTGGGCTGCCGTCTCTGGGGTCGCACAGAGTCAGACACGACTGAAGCGACTTAGCAGCAGCATATATATAAAGATGCCTCTGAAGTTATCAAATGATGTTACTTATTTAGGTTGTTTCTCTCGATTACGAGTGTTTGTGTGCTCATTTTTGATAATCTTTGTGGTCAGAATATGGGGGGGGGGTTAGTTTATTTTCTATGTGCTAGGCATTGAGGATAAAATGTTGAATAAAACTTTAGAGATGGATCGTCTTCCCATCTCACTATCTTGCATCTTTTTAGACTTTGGTGTTTGGGGAACACGTGTGAGCATGCTCGCAGAAAAAGGATTATTAAAATCCACATGGGAACGATTGAGTTGGCCTGTCTCAGGACTTGCTGGTAACAGTAGTTGCTTGCTTCTATGTGTCCAGGCTCTAGGCTGTTTCACCTGTTCGTAACCGAGAGGTTGTATTTAGTTGTTTGTGTATGATATGTGATACAAGGAGAAAATATTTTCTTGCCTGTTATGTAATAGCTGTAGTTTCCTCTTGTGAATTTGCACATGTGAAGAATATCAGGGAATTTATATTAAAAATTCATGTAAGAGCATAGAGAGAGGTTATTAATCCTTTTTTCCCCCAAAGTGAATTAAAAAAAAATTCAGTGTTCTTTTGGAGTAAGCCCTTTCTTATTATTCTCAACTACAAAATAGGAATAATACCTAAGAGGATTGAGAAGCACATGTATAATGCTGGCACAGAGGGTTTGTAAGGGTAGACGTTCACTCTTGCTATTCTCGAGTTCTGTGACTAAGCAAGTACATATTTAGTTACTGTGTAGTTGAGAATCTGTTCCTTTGCTGTTTTAAGCTAAACCCAGCCCTCATTCTTGATTGATATTTTTATAATTATGTTCTTACATTCTCTTCATTGGCTTTGATCAGACTGATTAGTCTCCTTTTTGATAGGGTTATATGAAAGAAGTTTATTATCTTAAAAAAAAAATCTTGTTTTCCCTTTTATGAGGGGGTGCCTCTGGATACATTTCCTCTGAGAGAATAACGCTATGAATTGTTATAGCCTGAATGTTTGTGTCTCCACTCCAAGATTCATATGTTGAAAGCTAATCCTCAGCGTGGCGGTTTGGGGGAGTGAGGCCTTGGGGTGATGAGGTCATGAGAGTGGAGCCTTAATGAACGGGCTTGGTAATCCCCGAGGGTTCCCTCACCTGTTCCTGCAGTGGGAGGACCCCGCAAAGGCCACTGTCTGTGAACCAGGAAAGGGGGTCCTCATCAGACGATGGACTTCCCAGTCTCAAGAAGTGTGAGAAGTAGAGTTCTGTTGTTTTAAGTTATGCATGTATGGTAATCTGTTATAAGCCAGGAGGACTAAGACATCAAATGATTCTTTAGTAGCAAATCTCCATTTTCCTCCCTTAGCTTCTCTGACTTCGTGCAGTTGGTCCCACTGTTCTGTAGCCGTGTCCTTTCTCATTTTTGTCCTTGCCAGGATGGGCAACTCTTTTGTTTTCATTAATCAGACAGTGCTATTCTCATTTCACCTGCACCATCAGCACCACGTGGTGCCCACAGGCGCAAAGCAGAAGTTCCCCACCATTTTACTTATCTCCGTTTATTATTTCACCAGATCTTGCTTCATTCTTTCTGTAATTTGCTGCTGTCCATGGCCACCAGCACCATATTTAAAATTTTGATTATTTTTATATTAGATTTATAAATTTATTGAAACAAGAAGGAAGTTGAGAGTTAATTTAGCCCAGCTCCTTTATTTTGTAAATGAAGAAATGGATCCTGAGGTCAGGTGGCTTGTCTTAGGTCATACAGCTAGTGAGTAGCTGATGTTACACTTCTCTGGTCTCAACGTTTAATGCTCTCTCCCAGTCTAATATTCTTCTTAAAATGTATCTGAAAAAAATTCTTTTGGGGTCATTCTTGCATACCTCCAGTTATGGGTGAACCAGTTTTAGGAGGTTGGATAGATGACAGCATTTCCTAGGCACCCCTCCCTTTTTTCCCTCTTCCCTGAAGGTAACTTAAAACTCTTTTAGCCCATTTAAAAAAAATACATATTTACCTCCATATGTCTAAAGAGCATTTTGGAAGAGTTCATACTTGTATGCATGCTTGCTGATTTTTTTTCTTTTTAGTTTTAAGTCTGTTGATTTCCTGCTGTGAAAAGATAGGGCAGATAAAGGTTCGCTGTCCCCCACCCCCGACGCTGCACCCTCGTCCCTGTCTCTCCAGTATAGTTCTATTGCGCTTTTGGTTAAATCAGTATTTATCTGTTATTACTTGGAATGCTGTTCATAGTGTCAAGTGGTACATTACAAATACTTTTTGTAAACAGCTTCTGGTTTTCCTAGGAAATGTTGCCTTTTTTTTTTTTCTTTAATGTATCAGTCACTAGTTTAACCTCAGACTTTTAACCAGTTACATATTCAGCTTAATCGTTTGAAGAAATTTTACCTGCTCCAGACTGCGCTGCTTGTTCTCCCTGCTGGGACCCTGGAGTCCTTGCCTCTCTTCTTCATCGCCCGTTTCTCTGGTCGTCTTTCGTGGTGGTCTCCCTCTTGTTTTAGTGGAGAACAGTGTCTAGCAGTTTTCTGTGAGAATGGACTGTGGGAGGTAAATCTTCTGAGACTTTCTGTGTATTCTTTATTGATAGATTGGCTGGGCATAGACTTCTGGGTTGGAAATAATTTTCCTTATGTATTAGTCTGCTGATTATACTTATACACACACACACACACACACACACACCCCTCCCTGATACACACACTGGGTTGGAAATAGTTTTCCTTATGTATTAGTCTGCTGATTACACACACACACATCTCCCTGACACACACACACATACACGTTTACACACATACACACACCCCTCCCTGATACACACACACTGGGTTGAAAATAATTTTCCTTATGTATTTTGCTGATTACACACAGACACACACAGACACACACATCTCCCTGACACATACACACGTACACGTTTATCTTCCTGAGGATGTCAGATAATTTTTTAAGGTACTTTTTTCCTTGTGTAGTCTTTTCCTCCATCCTGCATTTTTCTGTCTGTTTTGTTCTCTGTGTTTCATGATATAGTTTTCCTGAGATGTTATCAGAACCTGTGTTTTTCATTCGTGTTTAAAAGTTACACATAACACATAGAGTTGAATTCATACAACAGTTCATTCTTTCTCAGCTTTGTTCACTGTCTATGAACATAGTTTCTCAGATCTTCATTTCTAAATCACATCTTCCACTATAAGAAACGAGGAGTCTTTGATAAGGGAATATTCAAAAGACATGAAAAGTATACATTCCTCTGCTTGAAGGGGTTCCCCTTGGCCAGATCTGGGGTAACTTGAGCATCAGAATGAATGGTGATATTGATAAATTAAGAATCCATGAGTCCATACTACTAATGAATTAAAGAATGAGTGGGGAGAAGAAAATATACTTTAGTTATAATGTCAGCTGATGAGTGTAGAAGGAACAGTAGATTTACAAAATAAACATAGTTTTGTAACTGTCAATAGCAGTTGATTCGGACAAGAATTGCCAAAGGTTACTAAAACTTTGAGTGAGTAGTTTTAAGAATGTAATATCAAAATTTATCTCCATACAGATTATTTACTAGTTAATTACTGAGGGGAAAATGGTTATTTTACAGTGAAGAAATAAGACAAATATTTTCACTAAGTGATCAAAATCCCAATAATGGGACATATTGATACCATCTTACTACTTATGTGATACTCTAGGAAAAAACAAACCTCACTTACACTTGTGTGGTGTTACTGCCAGAAATTCATACCCTGGGTTCTTCAGATGCCATGAAAGACAGAAATGCTGCAGAACTGTTTTAGATAGAGACACAGTGTCAGGTGTGGTTTGTGAGCCTGAATTGAGGTGAAGGGGGCTTGCCATCAGGGACATCACAGAACAATTGGCAGAATTGGAATGTGAACTATGTAATCTATATGGGACTGTTAATGCGTTAAATTCCTGATTTTGACATAAGTACTGTGGTTGTATAAGAGAGTATCCTTGATCTTAGGAAATACCTAGGGAACTAATTAAAAGTAAAGGGCATGATGGCTGTAGAAACTCAAAAGTTTGGGATGGGAGAAAGCAAAAGTGATTCAGTGATTAGTTGTGAATCTAGGTGAAGGCTCTGGGAGTTTCTTGTTCTGCTCTTGCAACTGTTCTGCAGGTTTACAATGAAAACTTAAAGATGAAAGTGAGGGTGGCTGATTGGAGACTCCATTCGTGGGTGGGGGCTCACTGGCTGGGTACTGTTCATCAGAGTGACTGGTTAAGCTCCTTTGGTTGGGAAGTCCCCAGTGTCAGGATTTTCAGGCCTTTGCTTCTTGAAGTCAGTGATTAGCAGTCTTCCTCCTAGCTGGAAATGGCAGAGCCCAGTAGGAGAATCTGGAGCGAGTAGGGTGGGCAGATGAGTGGGCCTCACTCTTTGCTCTTTCTGCAGTTCACAGGGTCCCTCTGTTTTTAGTGGCAAACCCATCCTCAGCTCTGCAGGGGTCACCATCTTTTCTGGCTTCCTCTTGTCATCTGGGGCTGGGAGAGATGAAGAAGGCCAAGGGGATTTGGGCATCTTAATTGTTCATTGAATAACCTTTTTCAGCCAGTGTTCTTTTGCTTCCTTCCAGCACTCCTCTAATTTTGTTGGTTCTTGGGATTATGCCTTTAAAAAGCAAGACAAAACACCAAAACAGTTCTTTTACTGTAGTTTTAGAGATATTTCAGTGTACATTCTTTACCCAGGAGTAATAAGAATGCATTTACGTACCACTTCGTTCTGTTTTCTATCTTTTGATCTTGTTTCTCACATTCTCACACTTTGGAATAACCAGATTTCTTACTATCAATAGTATAGACCCACTGTTTCCTGTAATTCCTCTAAGGGAAAAGACTACATAATTAACACAGACCTTTTCCCAGAAAAGTCTTACTTTTTACAACTTCATAAGCACCTGGATTTGTGATGCTCTGAGCGTGTTTGAGGGCTGTTTTATCATTTGGCAGGTTGGGGTTGGCAGGTCGGTACAGCTCTGCTGGGAGCCTGTGATTGACCAGCCTGGACATGGATGAAGTGGGTGGTCTTGACTGGTGAGAGAAAAAATTGTAGATCACTCGAGGGCCCTGCAGCTGCTCAAAGTTAAGTGTCAGACGTGTGGGGCACATACGCATTTTGTGGAGTACGTAACTTCATTGGATTTTTAAAGGGCTCTGGAACCCGTTCCATGGAGAGGGGTTGTGATGGGACTAGAATTACCTGCAACATTTAGAAACCCACTCATTACACCAGCACGCTGAGTTAGTCACATCTGAGGACTGTGGAGGTGATCTGTTCTTATGATGTAAGATCTAGGTGATTAGTTAACTTTTTCAAGGTTTTGTTTAGAAAACATTTCACTGGTAAAATGCTTTGTTTTCAGAATCAAATATTTTCTTCATAATAAACTAGGCTTTTGGTGATTCATTTTCTCTGAGCAAGTGGTTAGCATTGTTTCTGTTTATTATCTTGTTTGAGGGAAATTGTTCAGTTAATCACCCTGTAGTGCGAGTTTTGTGGAACAAAGGCGTGAAGTGAACAGCATGTATTTTGAGATGCCTTGTAGACTGCATCCTTCTAAGACTTCCGATCAGCATATTGCCCGTAGTGTGTGTCTTTCCCTGCAGTGTTTAGGTTTAAACGAGGTGCCTTGGAAGACAGTTTAAAGTCCTTCATGTGCAGCATCTGGTTAATTCACATTAGAGACAGGATCTGGCTGCAGCTAGTGCTTCAGTGAGCTTAATGTTGAGTTCAGTTTCTGGTGAGTTACAGTTGTTTAAAGGTATTATATGGGGCCATAAGAGAGTACTTTAAAAATCTGTTTTAGTAATTTAAAATGTGATGCCTTTGCTGCTAATTAACCCTGTGTTGAGTGAGCAAGTTATGAGGTAAAGATAAGCGTGTGTGTTTTATTTGCCCATTCTTATGTCTGTCTTTCTCGGTTATTGTTTAGTGTAGGCTAAGAGCTGAGGCAGAAGGGTGGCCATGCCTTTTCCCTCTTGTTACATAGAAAACATTTCAGTTAGCCAGAACTTTTCAGTCCTCTGAGATTTAGTTGTGTGTGAAGACCTTGTGCCATTATCTTTAGTGGCATCTCTCATTAGACCGAAAAAGAACGCACTGTGATTTTGGCTCTCTTTTTCTTTATAGGAGAACTTCTGTTCAATGTCCACCATCCTACTTTATTCCTGCTGATCTGCTAATGCAGTAAATTGGAAGACAACCATTTCCAGGAGAACCTGTAATGGGCAAGGAGCCACAGAGAAGAAAACATTTCTTTTAATTTTTAAACTTGGTTTGAAAGGTAAGGTCACAATGATTATGAGGAATTTCTTTCCATGAGTTACATCAAGGAAAGCAGTTTTCTGTTGTGAAACCCTGGAGTCTAGGTGGACCTGTCTGAGTCATCTGTTTGAGATGACCTGGTTATGTGAAGCCGTGGTATTTTTAGGAAATTAAATAGCAGCCTCTGTAGTTTGCTCTGGGATGTCTTGGAATCGGCAGCACCCATGGGATTCCCAGGTTCCAGAGGATGGGGGTTGGGGTGGGATCGAGCTGGGCCCTAAGGGCCAGATAAGGCAGCATGCCAGAGCAAGACTGCTCGTAGAGACCCACCTGCCACCCCTGGGTCACCCGGCCCTGTGTGCATGTTGGGGGGTGGGGGGCTTGTTTTGTGTCATACCAGCCAAGGGACATCTGGCTTCTAGCCAGCCACCTGACTGTTTTGAGTCTTAATTATTATCACCTTGCAACTCTTTCCTGAGGTTTTTTGTTAGAGACCAGAGGTTTACTTTGCATACTTGACTTTTGGGCCATTTGGCACTTAATAGAAAGTGGCCTGGTAGGACCTTTTGGGGAATGTGCACACATCCTTAACCCGGTGTCACTGCTCTGTAGTATCTGGAGGAGCAGGTGGGCACGTTTCTGGCTTCAGTGTCTCAGGAGATACTACAGTGGTTCAGGTGTGACAGGTTTCTGCCTTCAGACACCAGTGAGTGCCTCGAATTCCCAGGCAGTGAGCCCCTTTGACTGGGCCCTCGCCCTCATCCAGCGCCCCGTGGAGAACTCTCCCTCAGCACCCCCTTCTGCTCTCACAGTGAGGCGCCGGCTCTTTCTTAGGTTGCCTTCACACCTCCTGCTTTGCCCCGCTTCTTGTCTGCTTCTCTTGGTTGTTGTGGCTCTTGGTTGCCGTGCAGGCGTTCCTCTCGTCGCGGGGAGCGGGGCTGCTGCTGCAGTGTGCAGGCTTCTCAGGGTGGCGGCCTGTCTTGCTGTGGGTTCTAGGCTCTGGAGCACGGGCTCAGTTTCAGGGGTTGCTCAGTTGCTCCGCAGCGTGTGAGATCTTCCTGGATCAGGGATCGAATCCGTGTCGCCTGCATTGGCAGGCAGATTCTTTACCGCTGAGCCACCAGGGAAGCCCCTGTTTTGTCCAGCGTTTATCTTCCTATTATTCTTGATACATCCTGGGGGGAAGAATTCCCTTCAGTGAATTCCCATTCACTCCTGGCGCCTTGTCTCATGTGGCTTTGTTTGGTTGCTCTGTTCAGGGGCCCAGCCCCTTGTCCCTCTGCCCTGTAGGTCCTCACTCTGCAGACGTGGGCTCCTCAGCTGCCTGCCTGCCTGAGGGGAGAGCTCAGTCGAGGGATCAGCTTTATTAATGGGTCCGGGAGCATGCAGGAATAAACTGATCGGACTGTCTGACTCACATATAATAAAGAGGATTGATTGTGCTGTTTTGTCTTTAGCCACTGGTTCGGACCTGGGGGCAGTGGGAACAGAGATGCTAATTTATCAGAACCCCACAGAGACCTCCAGCTTGAATTCAGGTGGTTATTTTACAGGTTCACCATGTTTTTATGTTTAATGGGCAGTATAAATTATTGGTAACATTTATCCTTATTTTCAATTGTGGTATCAGATCTCAGAAACTAAATCTGTCTGATTAAGCCTTTTTTTTCCCCGTATGCAAAATTCAGCCACCATCAGTGTAGTGCATCATGGTGGCAAGAGAGTCAGGCCTGATGAGTGGCTGGGCACGCGGCAGACTCCCCTGCCCGCTGGAGTGAGTGCACCTTTGCTCAGCGTCTCAGGCAGTACTCTGCCTGCAGTTGTTTCACACGGACGGTTCTTAGAAGCTGACTCTTTGTCACTTCAGACTCCTCAAATAAATGGCAACTCCAAGATCTTAAATTCATCAGGAATTGAGGAAAGTCATCATTGGCTTCTTTAACTTGTTAACAGACCAGCTTTGGCTGAAGTCTTCTTTCGTGTTTTATGAAGCAGTTTCCTGTTATAAGACACTCCGTTCTGTGCTCTCTGGCTGTCGCTCTCTGTGAGTCGGGAGCACTGCGGTGGCCGTCTGGAGTGCTGGTGCCACACGCGGTGTGCCCCTTCGGCACAGGGATGGCATGATTGCACGAGACACAGTGCTTTGCCCTCTGAGCTCCTCACACAGTTGTCCACATCCCACTGTTGCTTAAAAACACAACATTTGAAGTCCAGATTTTCTTTTCTTGTTTTGACATGTTGGGTGTGTACTCGAAATAATAAAACGCTTCAGTGCAGCATATGGCCCCTGCAGCCCCGTGGCGTTACACCCGTGGCTGCAGTTCGTGGTGCCCAGCTGCAGTGCCTGCGCGTGGCACTGTGAGGACGTGAGGCCTGCGTGTGGCCTCTTGTCACGGCTGCCCAACCCTGCCCTTCTGCTGTGAGAGCAGCCAGAGGCAGGCCTTAGAGGAGGGCATAGCTGTGTTCCCTTAAAACTGTATGGACACTGAAATTTGAATTTCACGGGATTGGTACAAGTCATGGAATAGCATTTTTTTGATATCTTCCCCCACCCCCCAGCCCATTTCCAAACAGTGAAAAGGTAAAAACCATTCTTTGCTCAGGCGCTGTATAAAAAATATGGCACATCCGATCTGGCAGTCTCAGTATTGTACCCCCAGGCGTTCCAGGCCTCTGGAGTCATTTCACACACTCATGGCAGAAAAAAATTGGAGTGGGAAACGATGTAAACTGAAAAGGTACCATGTTGGGTTTTGCTGTTGGTTGGATTTTTCTGTTTCTTTGTTTTTTGTATGGAGGAACCTTAAGCGTGTGTTGTCGCCTCGTGGTCTTTCTGCTAGACAGTCTTTAATGAAACCCTGATTCTAGCATGTACCTATGTTTGTATAGCCCTTTCTGAGTGCCAGGGACTGTGCTGAGTGCTTTTTACTTTCTTTTCATAACCTTTTATCATACATAGGTATGTAGCTTATGTAGATACATAGTTGAAAAATCAAATGGTATCACAAGATTTATAACAAAAAATAGCAGTCCTCTGTTTCATCTTGGCCATCCTATCCTCTCTGCATCCTTGGATTACTCACCAGGGACTGCTCCCTCCATCTCTTAGCTGATTCCTCATCTCTGCTTCCTTCTGCATTTCTGTGTCAGATAACCAACCGTAGGTCACTGAAGTCACTCAGTCATGTCCGACTCTTTGTGACCCCATGGACACCAGGCTCCTCCGTCCATGGGATTTTCCAGGCAAGAGTACTGGAGAGGGTTGCCATTCCTTCTCCAGGTAACCATAGGCAACAGTTCCTAGTCTGTCTTACTTCCCAGTTATGAGGATGCAGGTTTAGTTCTTCTTTGCACAGCTGTTTCCCTCTCCGTCTCCCAGCATAGGTAAGACACAGCTTTGGTTAAGATCAATAGTAGAAGTATGGTATATGTTGTTTGATTCCTAAATATCTTCCTTAATTTGCAAAATTGCTCTCAACACGGTAGCATATATCTGGCAATGCGTTTTCTCGGGCGTCTCCTTGCCCGAGCCCCACCTCATGGTCTGTTCACACTGGCTCCTGCTGACGTCTGTAGCTGCAGGTGGGCCCCTTCTGGGTGCAGCAGTCTTTGCTGCTCAGTGTGTTGGACCCCTGGCTTTGTGGATTCTACGTCTTCTGCTTGTGGCTTACTGCCCAGCTTTTTCTCCAATAGCTTCCTGAAGAAATTGTGAACAAGTCTTTCCGACCTTCCAGGTCTGAAAATGTTCTTTTCTAGAATTACTGTTGAGAAAACTGATGTCGTTTTGACTTCCAGTTCTTTTTTAAGTTTTTTCTCACTAGAAAAGTTTAAATATTCTTCTTCTTTTAAAAAAATCTCCAGTACTGTTGACTTTTACACTGTGTCTTAAAGGATCTTGCATTCAGTGTGATGCCATGTGTATGTAGGTCCTAAGGGGAGAGTCACATTTTTATGTGCTGAGAAAAAGTTTTTTTGGACAAGGGAGGTTGGTGGTGAATTAAAACATGCCCTTCTAAAGCTTCTCTTACTTGGACCATGGGCTTCCTGAATTGTTTGTCCATTTTCTGTCTTTTCATAAATTTGTTGGCTGCCTGCTTGGCTGCTGTTTCCTTTCCTTTGTCTGTTAGTGTTGTTTTACGAGAGCTTCCAGAGGAGTGGAGGGTTGTGTGCGTTTCAACCCACTGAGCATCTGGAAAGTTGCATAAGCCTTTCTATTTTCTTGTAAAGACTCCATGTCAGCCCCAATGCAGCCGTGCCTTTTATATCAAATAGACTTTGCAAAGAAATTGCTGAGGCCGTGTGGTAATCACTTCGTACAGCCTTCCTCTCCAGAACGGGGAGTTGCCTCTTAGAGAATCCCGGCTTCCAGGGCACCTGCAGCCTGAGGTCTTGTCCGTGTTCCTCACCTTCAGCACGTTCCTGCACCTCCTGCTCACAGACGATCCGTCCTCTTCACTTAGCGGCTCCCTTTTCCCTTGGGCGCTTTCTGTGATAGTATGAAAGAGCTCAGAGACACTCAGAGCTAGTTCTTTTTCCCTCCACGGGGCAGGCCCTTCGGCACCCTGGTCCTTTTTGGGTGCCGTGTGTTGGCAGTCTCTTCCTCTGCCCCAGAGCAGGACACCGTACTGCTCGATGGGGGCTGATCTGCCCAGGGAAGGCTGCAGTGGAGTCAGTAGCTCCCAAATCCTAGACGTGATTATCTGACACATTTTGAGATTACTTGCTTATTACTCACAGCATAATAAAACTTTATGTTGAGCTTATAATTCACTAAAATCTTCGAACTTGTTTAACAGTTTTCTTATGTCTGGCAGTCCCCTCACCTCATGGTGTCATATTTTTCAGTTTTTATTTTAAAAGGACTTTACATTTATCCCTGTTTGGTAAATTTCTCTTGGTTACATCATGTCGGAATTTCAAACACTGACTCACTTGTGCTTTCTGTGCATTTTCATCAAACTTGGCGTCCTGGTCAACCTGCTCTGATAGAGCCACTGGCCACAGTGCCGAACGCCTCCATTGTTACCCCCCCACTCGCTCTTGGAGCTGAGTGCCGTGTGCCAAGTGAATCTTTTCCTGCCTGTGAACACATGCAGGTCCTGTTGATGAGTGTGTCCCAAGAGCCGTGAGGTGACAGGTCAGCCTGCTCCAGGCTGGCCTGGGGCTGGCTTGCGTTCTTGATGACCGCTGCTGGGACTGGCCACTCACCAGCTTTCTCTGCCAGTCTTGTGGCCACATGCTGTGCTGGGAAGAGTGCAGACCTGGGAGTCCACCTTTAATGGAAAGTTGCCGTATTAGGCCTTTTGCTGTACTGTGGAATGGCTGGAGGAGACTGTTTCTCGTAGGAGGCTGTGAAGACTGTTCGCTGTGCCCTTGTGTCATACTTGGCAAGGAGCTTGGACACCTATACGGTCGCAGCAGTCCAGGCTGAGACTGCCTCTACCTGCATTCTAGGCTGCATGCTGATAAAACATTCCCAGCAAGTGTCGAGATAGCCTCATATATATGCCTTATGATTATACCCATTCTAATGAAAGTTTGCTGGGCAAGGAAGATGGTAGGTTTAAAAAAATGGGCAGTGGGAGGGCTTTAAAATTTGCGACCAATTTGCTATTTCTGTCTTCTCTTACAGAATTGTAACCAGCTCCAAATTAACCAGGATAGTTAGCTCATTCTTAATCTGAAACTTGTCTCTTTTTGGTCTTCCTTCAGTGGCATCTCAGTTTCCTCTGGGATTTGTGTCTGATTTGAAAAGGCTATTCTCTGGGTGCCTTGTTCGTAGTGGATGATGAATATTAAAGGGGCCACTTGCCTCAAGTTGGGTAACTCAAAAACTGCATAGAACTGCTTTGCTTTTACTTAATAAAAAACATGGGTGAGTTGGATTTTCTGAGTCTTTCCCCTACCCTGTGTTAGTACAGAATTCTCTTTTTCTGTCTGTGCCATTTTCATACCATTCCTGACTTGCTGAGGACTAACTTTCCTCCTTACAGTTTTATTTCATTTACTATTTGGCCACGTGGCGTGGCCTGTGGGATCTTATTAGTTCTTCCGCCAGGGATTGAACTCTGGCCCCAGCAGCAAAAGCTTCAAGTGCTAATCACTGGACTGTCGGGGAATTCCTGTCCTCACCGCTTCAGACTAGGAGCTATTTCCTGATCATTTCAGATGGCGGGTGTTCTGGTTGCGTCGCATTTCCCCCTGCTCTCCAGTTACATGTCACTTCTTTCTGATGTTTGAGTCACATTTATTGACAACTCATTTGGTGTCAGAGATTCAGAGAATGCTGGACACTTAAGATGGAAAACCCTCTAAGTAGAAAGTTCTAAGTAGAACTTTCTGATATGACTTTTGTCACATTCTCTTATCTACACTGTGTCCTCCCTATTTGTGTGTGTACACAGACGCACACACATACACACCCACCCCTCCCCGCAACAGACACCTCTATCCAGCTGGGTTTTCCTTGCCTTTATTGCTTTGATCTCTGACGAGGCTCCTGGCACAAACCTGATTACTGTTGTGTCATCCTCATTGCTTATTTCTTTTCCAATCCCTTAGTTTTGCTTTAAAAACACACACCCACACACACACACAACTTGTTCTTGTGTGTATAAGTATGTTTAAGTCATGCCTCATGTCTACTTGTATTGAAGTTTTTGAAGCTCTGGGAGTTGTGCACAGAAATTCATGTTCACTTGTGTTTTCATAATGAAAATTCGTAGAGGAACACTTCAGTGGACCCTGTGGAACACTTCAGTGGACCCTGTAACAGGAGTGACACTGGGTGTTTTTAATTGGCAGTTGGCTGTTTAAATATAAATGCGAAGTGGGCGCTTAAGGTCACACCCTTGCCTGTCCACAGCGTCTCAGAGGTGTATTTGGAGTTAGCCCCAGTGTGTGGCTACGTATTTGCTTTGTCGTTCAGAATTCCAGAGGCAGGCCATAAATCTGATACATAAGTATACAGCTAGGAATTTAAAACATGAAAATTAGGCCTTGGGGGAATTATGATTGAAATTGGAGAGTGGGGGGATAGTTATTTAATGTGAAATCTCTAGGATTTCAGGAAGGGAATAAGTTGCTTTTCAAGGAGGCTTTTGCAAGGCCTCGCCATCCTCTGTGAATTCTTAAGGCCGTCTCGGCGTTTCCTGCTCTTTGCCTCGGCTCACCCTCTTGCATGCATCTTTCCTGTTCCTGGTGTGTAAACCCTGGCGCTGCTCTTGTTGCCTTGCTTCACTTAACCTCTCTGACTGTCTCCAAGTGGTGAACAGTTCCTGCAGTGCCCCATCTCAGCGGCTCTCTCTTCAGCCCTCCTTGCCCTGCCCTCATTTCAGTCCCCTCTCGGCCTCTGGGAGCACGATGTGTGTGCGCCACAGCTTCCGTTTCCTCTCCTTTGGTGTTTTCCTCTACTTCTGTTCGGAACCATCTTTTTCTGTGTACAGTGTTTAATCTTTGCTATCACTGTCTTAATGAGATTCCCAGGTAGCTCAGTGGTAAAGGGATCTGCCTGCCAATGCTGAAGACACAGGAGACGGCCCTGGGTCAGGAAGATCCCCTGGAGAAGGCAACCCACTCCAGCATTCTTGCGTACAAACAGAGCTGTCTTAATGTACATTATCTCAGGTAGAGCAGACTGGCTCCCTCCTGCGCTGCACAGCAAGCCTGCCCCACTCTGCTGTGTGTTCCCGCGTGGCTCTGAGAACTGGTTGCCTCACCTTCCCTAGTGCCTTCTGTAAAGACACGCTCTTCTTGTCATCAGTACCTTCTGCCGCTGTGAGTTCCTTCAAGTTAAGGGCCTGTCCTCTGAGCTTGCAGGGTCACCTCCTCAGTCCTGCCTGTGCTCTGAGCCCAGCGCAGGCCTCATTCTCATGAAGTCTTTTCCAGCCAGGCTCTTCTGCCTGGAGCTCCCTTCCTGCAGAACAAGCTTGGCGTTTACGCCATTCACTTTCTGTATCTTCTCTGCTCTCAGTTGTGTTGTACTCTTGAAGAAGAAAGGCAGCGTTTATCTTGTTATTCTTGCATTCCTCAATGCAGTGCATAGTAGTGCTTTAAAAGTACGGCTGATTAACATAGTGCATGTTAAATGGATTCTACTCCTTTACTATTCTCACAACCTGAAGAAGTCATGGATTAAAACTGGGAGGAGAGTCTGGAATATCTGGATGGTAGAACTTGATTTCTTTTGATGTGTTTTTCGCAAGAAGCACTTTTGGAGCAAATGTAACGAAGCTGGCCCTGAGTTTGTATTGTTCTTTCCTGTAAAGAAATTGTGTTCGCAATGGGCACTTTGGTTCTTTGATTTGATTAGTCCAGCCTCCAGGTGGGGATGAGGAGACAGCTGTGTGAGTTGCATACCTTTGCTGAGAATGGAGAAGCAGCCACTGGGTAGATGTCCCAGTCCACTGTGGTATTTTCCCTTAGTACTTAACTTAGTACTCAAAGGCCATCCTTACTTCTCTGTTGCATGTTTCTTCCTCTTCAAATGAAAACGACAGCATTTGCCTGCAGTGTTGCTGTTGGGGCGGTTTATCAGTGACTTGCTCCCTTCGGAGTGGCTGCACCCTCCTGCTGACGGGTGCTTTCCTCCCTGTCCTTGGCTGGCTTGTGCCGTCCTCGGCGGGCGGCGTGAGCCGTCGCCCGCCCGCCCTTGGATCCAGCCTCCCCTCTTTGCCTTTTGTCAGGTGCCGCCCAGCTCAGTGTCCTGCACGCCTGAGTCCCAGCTGGGGTCCCGAGACCCCAGGGGTCTGGACGGTGGCAGCAGTAGGTGAGCCAGTAAGAACAGCTTTGGGGCAGCTCAGCTTGTTCACGCCATCCTGTTCCAGGCTGCTGGTCAACTCGGCCAGCACTTTGGGGCAGATTGTCTGTCTCTGTGGGATAATAAGCAAGTTGTTTTGAATCTAAATGGAGGCAGTGAAGACTCAGTTTTCTCTAGGACAAGTGAGGAATCCAGGTTTGTTTATTTATTTTTAAAATTAATCAAACATTGTTTCCAGTATGTTTGAGGGATCAAGGCATTATTTTCCTTGGTATTTCTGAATTAACTTAGAAAATGAAATGAAATTCCCAGAGACATGCACCTCTTTTATAATTTGGCCAACTGTATCTTTACCAGGAATGAGCCACTCGTAGCCTTCCTGATTCCAGCTAGCATCCTCCTTTATCTCATGGTGAAGAATTTAACATTTTACCTTTAATCTCTACGAGTATCCCTAGATATCAGAAGTTAAAGCAGTTCTGATTTTCTTGTGACTTATTTTTTTGAGTCTAAGTTGCTTTATATATATATATGTATGTATGTATACACACACACTTGAGAATAAAGATGATTTCCCAGATATGTTTATATTTTGAAAGAAAGGAAAACCGTGGCCCATAACCTCTCCTCACCCACCCCACATTGGCCGTTGTGTGGAAAAAGCAGTTAACTATTGACCTTGGCGGTGGAAGGAGATGGGGAGGCTGTTTTAGTACCAAGAGGGAAACTTTGACTCCCAGTTGTAGCAATCACGATTGTGGCCGTCTTGTCCCTTGTGGCCACGTGTGACTCTTGACCATCTGAAACGTGGCTGCCCCAGGTTGTGAAGTGCTATGAAGTGTTGTCAGAACACGTAGAATTTGAAGACTTAGTACCAAAAGAATTCCATGTTGAAATAGTAATGTCTGGATATATGAGGTTCAGTAAATACATTTAAAATTAATTTTACCAGTTTCTTTTTTACTTTTTAGCCACTTTCCCTAGGCAACGTAATTCTCCCAAAAGAGAGAAGGGCGGAATGAGAGGGTAACAGATAGGAAGGCTAGGAGTCTCCAAATGGAGGAAGTAGACTGCAAATGTCAGACATCTTTTATCTCTCTCTTAAGGCAGGAGGAAACAAACTATGTCAGATTTTTGGCCTCCTTGATAGCTCAGTTGGTAAAGAATCCCCCTGCAATGCAAGAGACCCTGGCTCGATTCCTGGGTTGGGAAGATCCGCTGGAAAAGGGATAGATTACCTACTCCAGTATTCTTGGGCTTCCCTTATGGCTCAGCTGGTGAAGAATCCACCTGCAATGCGGGAAACCTGGGTTGGGAAGATCCCCTGGAGAAGGGAAAGGCTACCCACTCTGGTATTCTGGCCTGGAGAATTCCATAGACTGTATAGTCTATGGGGTCTCAAAGAGTCGGACACGACTGAGTGACTTGAAATTTAAAAAAAAGAAAAATTGACTAGTAGAACATTTACGCTTGCATAGGACTCACTGCAGCGTGAGTGGTATTTCTGTTAGTGTCAGCTCTTCTCCTTCTGTGTACCATGGATCCCGTGGTATTAGTTTTTTTGAATGTTGAATTTTAAGCCAGCTTTTTCAATCTCCTCTTTTACCCTCATCAAGTGGTTCTTTAATTCCTCTTAATCTTGCTACCGTTAGAGTAGTATCATCTGCCTATCTGAGGTTGTTGATACTTCTCCCTGCAGTCTTGATTGCAGCTTGTGATTGATCCAGCCTAGAATTTTGCATGAGGTACTCTGCATAGAAATTAAATAAGCAGGGTGACAATAAAAGCCTTCGCATACTCCTTTCCCAGTTTTGAACCAGTCCGTCGTTCCGTGTCTCATTCTAACTGTTGCTTTTTAACCTGCATACAGGTTTCTCGGGAGATAGGTAAGGTGGTCCAGTGTTCCCCATCTCTAGGAATTTTCCACAGTTTGTTGTGATCCACATAGTCAAGGGTTTTAGCATAGTCAGTGAAGCAGAAATAGATGTTTTTCTAGAATTCCCTTGCTCTCTGTGTGATCCAACAAATGTTGGCAGTTTGCTCTCTGCCTTTTCTAAACCCAGGTTGTACATCTGGAAGATCT
This sequence comes from Neotragus pygmaeus, assembly GCA_006410875.1. Taxonomy (NCBI): domain Eukaryota; kingdom Metazoa; phylum Chordata; class Mammalia; order Artiodactyla; family Bovidae; genus Neotragus; species Neotragus pygmaeus. Next base: position 36,148 of record SJYV01051330.1, read on the forward strand.
CAGTTCATGAACTGCTGAAGCCTAGCTTGAAAGATTTTGAACATAACGTTGATGGCATGTGAAGTGAGCCCAATTGTATGATAGTTTGTACATCTTTGGCATTGCCTTTATTTGGGATTGGAATGAAAACTGACCTTTTTCAGTCTTGTGGCCACTGTTGAGTTTTCCACATGTGCTGACATACTGAGTGCAGCACTTTAGCAACATTATCTTTTAGCTCAACCAGAATTCTGTCACCTCCACTAGCTTGGTTTTGGCTAATGTTTTTGGTAATGCTTCCTACTTGACTTCACACCCCGGGAAGTCTGGCTCTGGGTGAGTGGCCACACCATCGTGCATATTTGGGTCGTGAAGCTCTTTTTTGCACAGTTCTGTATGTTCTTGCCGCTGCTGAATCTCTTCTGCTTCTGTTAGGTCCATAGTGTTTCTGTCCTGTATTGTGCCCATCTTTGCATGAAATGCCCTCTTGGTAGCTCTCATATTCTTGAAGAGATCTTCAGTTCAGTTCAACTCAGTTGCTCAGTCGTGTCCGACTCTTTGCGACCCCATGAATCGCAGCACGCCAGGCCTCCCTGTTCATCACCAACTCCCAGAGTTCACTCAGACTCACGTCCATCGAGTCCGTGATGGCATCCAGCCATCTCATCCTCGGTCGTCCCCTTCTCCTCCTGCCCCCAATCCCTCCCAGCATCAGAGTCTTTTCCAGTGAGTCACCTCTTCACATGAGGTGGCCAAAGTACTGGAGTTTCAGCTTTAGCATCATTCCTTCCAAAGAAATC
>SJYV01051331.1:0-11700 GCA_006410875.1 Neotragus pygmaeus
ATCCCAGGGACGGCGGAGCCTGGTGGGCTGCTGTCTATGGGGTCGCACAGAGTCGGACACGACTGAAGTCACTTAGCTTAGCAGCATTCACTCAAGATACCTCCACAGTGCAACAGAACCAGAATTTCTAATTTCAGAAGGCAGATTGGCCATCACATATCATAACACAGAACACAAACTATACACTTAGGCCCAGCCACCCTAATTAGTTGCCCCTTTAAGTGAAAGGCTGCAGTCTCTCAGAAAGCCTACAGAGACCCAGAACTTCAGCTCCAAGTACTAACAGAGTAAACTGAAATAGCTCTGGTCTTGAAATGTTGCAAAGGGAGGAAAGGAGACCAGGTTGAAAGAAGAGGGGAAGGAGGGGGGACTAAAGGGGACCTTGTGGACATCACCTGCCACCAGGCATTGCAGGACTTTTCCTTAGGCTTCTAGGCAGGGAGGACTGGAACTCAGCCCTCCAGAAACCAGACAGCAGACCAGAATTCGAGTTCTCTGCTCACTGGAGGTCATCAGGCTCCGACCCTCAGTTCAGGCTGAGGCCCTTCAACTAGACTCCTGCATTCGGGATCAGCACAGAAGAAAAAAGTACACAAAAGGAGGGACTGAAAAGAAGAAAGGGGAAAAAGGTCAATAAAGTCTCTTGTTTCTTACCCAGTTGGGGCACTAGCCAGTTGCCTGTGTCAGGAGGAGAACACGGACAAAAGAGTCCCTGTATCTACCCCTGGGTCTGATTGGTCAGCAGATGAGCTGGTCCCTGAGTACCCGAGTGGTCGACTGTATTGAAGAAATCCCACCAGAGTTGCCCTTTGTTGCAGGAAGGGGGAGCCCTTCCCAGGAACGAGAGTGGACTCTTGTCTAACATTTGGAAATGAATTGTCTGAGCAGACACAGGCACTGACAAAGCAACAGACTTCATTGGGAAGGGGCGCCCGGGTGGAGAGAAACAGCGTAAGGGAAGCCAGGAGAACTGCTCTGCCATGTGGCTCACGGTCTCGGGTTTTATGGTGGTGGGGTTAATTTCCAGGCCTCTGAAAATTGTCTCTGGCCAGTCATCTTGCTTGATCCATATTTGATCTTAGGATCCTTTCTGGAGGTTGAGGCATCTCTCAGCCAAGACAGACTGCAGGGAGGATTCCGGCAAGCTGGTAGTATATGTACTGTCATATCTTCTCCCCTTTGGACCTTCCCCCAATTCTTCTGGTCGATGGTATCTTGTAAGTTCTGCATTCCTCACCAGGACTTCCAGTTGTAAGATAATTCATGCAAGTGGTCAGTATCAGGCCTGGCCAGGGCCTGTGGTTTTGGTCAGTGGTTCCCGCATCAGAGCCTTTGTGGAGGATTTTCCCCCCTCACATTTGTCTCATTCATTCAGTCTTTTGTGCTGACTCAAACCAAGATTTCAGCATCTCTGAATTCACATCTTGGATCTATCTATCTGGTGATGAAGAATGAGCTCATCACCTGTTGGGACTGACAAGCCCTCTGAATTCTTTGAAAATGGGTTCTTGTCTTTGGACGTTATTTTTCACTCCAGGTGATTGCCAGTGACATCAATGTCTGTGGCAGAGGGCTCCATCTCTGTTATCATGGGGGTCCTGGTCTTTGCTGGCTTCAGGGGTGACTGAGCCCTGAACTAGGAGGGGCATGCGGAGTCCTCAGCACGGGTGCCCCATTTCATGTCTTGCCACTGAGTGAGGCTGGGTTTCCTATTTACAGGTGCAAGCAGAATTTTAAGGCAGTAGCAAGAACAATCAGGTTCTTGGAAGTATGCTCTGTTGTGGACACCCATTAAAATCACCTCCCAGTTGATTTCACTCTCATCTGGGGTCTGCAGTGTGTCCAGGTGCAGGAGCATGCATAGGGTAGGGTAGGCCAGGGCTATCCAGGTGTCAGGAGTGGCCCGTCTTCCCCCACCTGGCTGTCCTGCCCAGGACTCTAACACTGTCCTTCTGTCTTTCTCCTGCTCTCCCAGTCACTTGCCTTTTCACCAGCCCCCTCCACTGAGGCTACCAGGTCCCCCATGTTGCCTCTTTCCAGGGATTAAACCCAGGACCCTGTCCCCCAGGCCTATGCACGAGTCTTCCCCTGACACATTGATCACCTGAACCCACCAAGCTGGTGCCTCACCCAAGCCTGCGTCCTGTCCTTTTCCTAGCCCCCCTGTGTCTCTTGTCCCCAAACCATCCAGGCCCCCTCCTGAATAGTGATGTAGTGAAAGTGAAAGTCGCTCAGTCATGTCCAACTCTTTGCGACCCCATGGATTATACTGGAGTGGGTAGCCTTTCCCTTCTCCAGGTGATGTTCCCAATCCAGGGATTGAACCCAGGTCTCCTACATTGCAGGCGAATTCTTTACTAGCTGAGCCACAGGGGAAGTCCAAGAATACTGGAAGAGTAGTGCCTCTTCTTTATAATTGGTAATTTACAAAACCTACTGTCCCATGGCCCTGCACCAGGGCAGAGACAGATCCTGTGTCCTCGTACAGGTTCTTCTGCCTCCCCACAGCTACAGCACAGTAGAACTTATTGGCAATAGATGCCTTGCCCATCAGTTGATGAATGTGTAGAGTAGGAGGGCTGTGACTCCTATTTTTTGGTGAGAAAAGGCCTCAGGTCTTAGGACTGGGCCCACACAGCTCAAACACTTAATAGGGGAAGCATAGGTTGTATATCCAGTCACTCCTGCTGTGATGAAAAATGAGTGACTCATGAGGAAGGTAGTAGAGAGTGTTTCCAGAAGCTGGCATGTCAGGTGGTATGAAGGTATTCCAGAAATAGAACAAGTGAGATGAAAAACAAAAGATTCTGGAAAGAGGGAACAATAAGAAGTAAATCTCTGGAATCAAAATGATTCCATAGTTGAATCATTTCAATTAGTGAATAGTCCAAAGGCCTGTGATGTGAGGAAGAGATGTCAGGAGGTGGGAAGAGAAAGGGAGGATGACAGAGCATCCCCAGGGCATTGTCCTCCCAGGAACAAATCATGGCACATGGACCAATTTCCTGAACACACACACACACACACACACACACACACACACACACACAGAGTGGGATAGGTCTATCTCACTTCAAGAGAACTACCACTCCATCCTGAGCATCTCAATTACCTGTTGTCTTTGGCAATTTATCCCAATGCGTGAAAACTTGCTCAGGCCAGCCCTTACAGTCTCCATTTGGGATTTTCATGAGAAACTCAGTCACAGCTCTCTGATGGTCCAGTGTCTGCCTCTAAGATGAACCACTGTTCAGTTTCTGTTCTCTGAGTCAGAAAGAAGAGGATTTCCATCCTTGGAAGCCAATCTGCCAGAATCTGCTGGAGCATCCACTGCTTTGCCCTGACACATCACCCTCCCTACAGGGTGGGAAGTCCTACCCCCAGTAGGGGAGGTCTGTGTCCGGTCTAGACAACCTGTCTCAGTGCCCCATCTCTCCTCTACTTTTCTTCCAATCTCCTGGTCCTGCTCTATCCTCTCTGTCCCTGCCCTGGCTGCTGGGCCTCTTAGGTGGGGCCAACTTCCAGTCTGTATGCAAACACATAGTTCTGTAACCCTATAGTGATTCTTCTGCCTCTGCTCTGGGCCTTCCTATTTCCCATTGGTTGTGACAGTTTCCAGCTTCATGTCAGGCTGGCTTTTTTTTTTTTTTTTTAGTTCTTCCCCAGGTTTTTTGGCATCTCTGTCTTCCCAGGCCTTTCACCTTCATGTCCCAGAGGACCAAAGAATTGAACCTTCTCACTAAACAAGGATAGTAAATGAAAGTCTTACCAACCTGACCTGGACCACGCCCTGTGGTTGTCCTAGTCTGGGCTCAAGATTGGTGGTGAAGTCATCGCAAAGAGTGTGAGAGTCTGTGACAGAGAAATGCAGGTGATGGTTGGGGTTGGGAAGAAAGGACCCACGGGCATCCCTGCCCGATCCCTGTGACAGCAGGTGCGTCTCTCTGTGGGGCCCTTGGCAGAGCAAGCACTGTCCCTGCCCAGCCCTCCCCATCACCGGTCAAAAGGGTGCCCTTTGCTGGCTTGAGGTGGAAGAGGAAGTTGCAGGGAGATGGAAAGCATGTGGAGGCCGCTCCTGAGGAAGCGGGATCACAGAGGGGGTGAGGAGCACAGAATCCAAAGCTGGATACCATAGGAAATCAGGAACCTGGCAACCCAGGAGTGCCTGCTGTGATCTCCACTCCTCAACCCAGTGCTCATTAGGTCCGGTGGGCTCAGCGGTCATCAGATACACCCTCTCCTCACACCTTCAGCTTCACAAATCATCTCTCGTGGCCCCTTAGACCAGGAAGTCACTGCACAGCACACCCACACTCCTAGCGCAGCCACTGGGCCCCGAAACCACAGCCAGGGCTCTTCCAAGACAGGCTGAGGAACCCCTCAGCAGGCTCTCTAGGGGCGAGGCACCCATTTCTGGGACCCCATAGACCCTAAATCTGAGGATGGGAAGCTAGGACAGTGGCACTCCTGTCCCCTGCATTGATTTGCCTGTTGTCTTCAGCTGCTTTTGCTCTACAAAGGTGGGGCTGGGCCCCTGAGACAGACTGATGCCAAAGGGCCTGCAGGGAAAAGTTTGCAGAATCCTGCTTCAGTCAAGTACCACCGTGATGTTTGTGTCCCCAGCGGGTAACTATACGGATCTGGGACCAGAGGGTAGAAGTGGGGGGCCCATCCTCACCCTCACGGCCCAAGCCCCACTTTGAGAAACTGTACTTCCATTCCTCCTACTTCAGGAACTGAGGGCTTCACCGGGGTTTGTCCTCAGGCAAAAGGGTAACATGCCAGTGTTTGGGGAAGTGAGTGCTAACTCGCTTTGGTGAGTGGTTTTCCTCTGGCAAGTTCAAGGGTAAAAGCAGAGGTGTCATGACTTTATCAAATGAGGGGGAGGGGTGTGTTTGTGTGTGTCTCTGTGAGCGTGCGTGCATTCACTTGCTCACTGGCTTTTCAGAGTATTGCAGGTCTTCTCACAGTTTGCCAGGGAACCACAGGGAGGAACTGCCTCGTCCTGCCCTGCCCAGCTCAGGGCCTCCCGCTTTCTGAGGGGGTGGGGTGGCCTGCAGGCAGCACCATTTCCTGCCACGCCCTCTTCTCTGTGGCTACCTCTCCTCCATACTGTACTTTTTTTTTTTTGCCAGTTTTTAAATTTTATCTGGCCTTGCCTTGACTGGAGGATGTCAACCAGCCCCAAGATAAATTACAAGGGGGAAGAGCCTGCAGAGAGAAATGAGTCGAGGTGAGGAAACCACCCCCAAGAAACTTCTGGGGCACCGCCTCCTAGTCCTGGGTCTTAATGGCTTCCCAGTCCAGCAACTCTAAGGAAATGGCTTCTATTAGTGATCTAGTGAGGTGTGAAGCTGATTCCTCTCAGGGCCCCAGGCTAAGGGCTCAGCTGGTCCACACTTTGATTTCAGGCTGGGAAGAACCAGAGCAATGAAACTCAGGGAGTCACCTCGGACTTCTGTCCTGCAGACAGGAAGTGTGTGAAAACAGTGGGTTTGATTTGAGCATTTGAGTCTGTGTTATCGCAGAAATAGAAAACTAATACACACACCCTTCCTACTTAAATGAAACTTTGTCTGGATATAAAACTGTAGGCCCAAAACTCTTTTCCTTTTAAGACTTTGGCGATAGAGCTCCTAGAGGCTTCCCAGGTGGCTCAGTGGTAAACACAATCCGCCTGCCAATGCAGGAGACCTGGCTTGGGAAGATCCTCTGGAGAAGGAAATGGCAGCCCACTCCAGTATCCTTGCCTTGAGAATTCCGTGGACAAAGGAGCCTGGCGGGCTACAGTCTGTGAGGTTGCAAAGAGTCGGACACAACTGAAGCAACTTAGCATGATGCATGCACACAGAGGCAGTCATTTAGTCCTAGTGGAGGTGGGGGAAGGTTTCAAAAACTTTTTCAAACAACAGATCAGTAGATGTGCTCATAGGTGGGACGAGTTCATTGGTTTTCTTTTGTTCCACTATTATTAGTCTTCTCTCTTTCCATCTTTAATGTAAGTCAGTTACTGAGACATAATTTACAGATGTTATAATTGAGATATAATTTATAGAAAGTTACTGAGATATAGTTTATAGAGTGCCTTCCTTTTGAATAAAGCAGCTTAAAGTCCTTTATCTTTGGGAGTATATTAGAAACATGTAGGCATTTGGCAAAATTATAAGACATGTTCCGAGGCTATGGAAGTAAGAGCAGATGAATGATATTACTTCAGCCATGAATCATCATACCAACCTGTAAATTCTGCAGAGAATCATTTCCAAGCAGTACTATTTTCAAGTTTGCAGAACTGAAAGAACTAATGATTTTTCTCAGTGAAGCCCTTGATCTTTTAGACAAAGTGAATGCCAGAACTAGAAGTCACTTCCACTTACAATGATGTTTATAGTTTATGAGCTCCATAAAATTAGTCCACATAATACTATATTTATGACAAGTATGATAGATATTTTAATGAACTGCCCACTCACTTTTAGTCACTGGAAACACTTACGTTGATTATAGACTTTAAAAATATGGACTTCTTTGGTGGTCCAGTGGTTAAGACTCCGTGCTTCCAATGCAGGGGCATGGGTTCGGTCCCTGGCGAGGGAAGTTCTGCATGCTGCATGGTGTGGGCCCCACCCCCCCAAAAAAGCCACAGCCATTGGTGGCAACGTGGATGGACCTAGAAAGTGAAAGTGAAAGTCATTCAGTCGTGTCTAACTCTTTGCGACCCCATGAACCATACAGTCCATGGAATTCTCCAGGCCAGAATATTGGAGTGGGTAGCCTTTTCCTTCTCCAGGGGATCTTCCCAACCCAAGGACTGGACCCAGGTCTCCTGCATTGCAGGTAGATTCTTTATCATCTGAGCCACCAGGGTNATGGAATTCTCCAGGCCAGAATATTGGAGTGGGTAGCCTTTTCCTTCTCCAGGGGATCTTCCCAACCCAAGGACTGGACCCAGGTCTCCTGCATTGCAGGTAGATTCTTTACCATCTGAGCCACCAGGGTAGTCCAAGAATACTGGAGTGGGTAGCCTATCCCTTCTCCAGTGGATCTTCCCGACCCAGGACTCGAACCAGGGTCTTCTGCATTGTAGACAGATTCTTTACCAACTGAGCTATCAGGGAAGCTAAGGGGAATAAGTCAGACAGAGAAAGATAAATATTGTATGCCTTTGCATGTGGAATCTAAAAAACAAAACAAATGAACAGAGTCATAGATACAAAGAACAAACAAGTGATTGTCAGGGTGGGTGGAGGATGAAAGAAGTAGGGGATGGATATTAAGAGGAACAGATCTGCAGTTACAAAATAAATGAGTCAAGGGCATGAAAAGTACAATGTGGGGAATATAGTCAGTCGAGTTTAACATCTTTGCATGGTGACAGAAAGTAGCTCGACTTACTGACTTACAGTGATCATTTTGAAATATATAGAAATATTTAATCACTATGCTGTATACCAGGAACTAACATAGTGTTGCATGTCAGTTATATTTCAAAAACAAATAACAACCTCAGAAAAAGAGATTAGGTTTGTGTTTACCAGAGGCGGGGTGGGGGTGGAAGTGATGGGAGAGGGGGAATTGAATGAAGTTGGCCAAAAGGTACAAACTTCCAGTTATAAGTAATTACTAGAGGTGTAACATACAGTATAGTAAATAAAATTGACACTTCTTTATGTATGATATATCTCATCAGAGGATGAGATGATTGGATGGAATCACTGACTCAATGGACATGAACTTGAGCAAACTTGGGAAGAAAGTGAAGGACATGGAGGCCTGGTAGGCTGCAGTACATGGGGTCTCAAAGAGTCAGACACGACTTAGTGACTGAACAACAATGTTATATGTTAAATTTTTTAACTGAGTAAACCTTAAGAATTCTCATCACAAGGAAAAAACTTTTTTTTTCTTTTGTATCTAAATGAAGTGATGGATATTTACAAAACTGTGGTAATCATTTTATGGTGTATACCTTGCCAACAAAGGTCCATCTAGTCAAGGCTATGGTTTTTCCAGTGGTCATGTATGGATATGAGAGTTGGACTGTGAAGAAAGCTGAGTGCCTAAGAATTGATGCTTTTGAACTGTGGTGTTGGAGAAGACTCTTGAGAGTCCTTTGGACTGCAAGGAGATCCAACCAGTCCATCCTAAAGGAGATCAGTCCTGGGTGTTCATTGGAAGGACTGATGCTGAAGCTGAAACTCCNTTGATGCTTTTGATCTGTGGTGCTGAAGAAGACTCTTGAGAGTCCCTTGGGCTGCAAGGAGATCCAACCAGTCCATCCCAAAGGAGATCAGTCCTGGGTGTTCATTGGAAGGACTGATGCTGAAGCTGAAACTCCAATACTTTGGCCACCTCATGCAAAGAGTTGACTCATTGGAAAAGACTCTGATGCTGGGAGGGATTGGAGGCAGGAGGAGAAGGGGACAACAGAGGATGAGATGGCTGGATGGCATCACCGACTTGATGGACATGAGTTTGAGTGAACTCCAGGAGTTGGTGATGGACAGGGAGGCCTGGCGTGCTGCGATTCATGGGGTCGCAAAGAGTTGGACACGACTGAGTGACTGAACTGAACTGAAGCAATGCATCATATGCATATGTTTACAGACTTTTCAGGCAGCCCACTATGATTAGATACTTAGATCGCTTAAAGTGTTCCTGTATTGTAAATAAGGCTGTGATACACCTCCTTATTCACAATGTATTGTGCTCATCTCTGATTGTTTCAGTAAGCTTGCTACTAAAACCATGTGNTAAAAACTGAACTCAACCAAATTAAATCAGATATACGAGATAGTTTGAGGACACTCAGAGAAACTTAATGAATAGTTTGAAATAGTTTGAAATACATTTTTAGAATATATCTAAACAGCATTAATTATAGTAACACTTTGCTGTTGAGGAGAAATCATATTTAACATAGAGAAATGAGGAGAAATCATGTATTTAACATAGAGTTGCACCATAGGAAAAGATGAATTGGGAGAATCGTGCCTTTATGAATACAAGTGAGCAGTGAAAAGTCCATATTACACAGTTACTTTATCAGATGGTTAGACATTTCCTTGCAATATGAGAATTTTTTTTAACCTTGAAAATATATAATTAACTGTCAGTTTTAGCTAACAGATACCACGTGATATAGTAGCAGAAGAGCGAGAAAAACACAGGTTATTTTTTCTGCCACAATCAGTTTCAAATCATCTTCTACAAAACATTTTGGCTAAAGCCCATCTTCCCCATGATGAACTAACAAACAAGGAACAAGGAATAGCAACAAAGATGAACAACATTTGAACCTCTGATTTCTGCAATAATGAATGAAAATTGTCAAAGGAAGAAAGTAATATTTATCTGGGGAAAAAAGGTATAAAATGGAAAGCTAGTAACATTTGCTTTTCATGAACATGTTTTGCCTTATTAGCAGGTATGTGCTAAACACGTAATTGCACTTATATTNAATAATGAATGAAAATTGTCAAAGGAAGAAAGTAATATTTATCTGGGGAAAAAAGGTATAAAATGGAAAGCTAGTAACATTTGCTTTTCATGAACATGTTTTGCCTTATTAGCAGGTATGTGCTAAACACGTAATTGCACTTATATTAATATTTAACAAATCAGATAGTAATTTTATTTTCCATTTTTTCTGATTTTTTTTGTATATTATGTAAGACATTTTCTCTTTTTTTCCCCCCACAATATTGAATGCCTGAAATTTGTTCCTGTCAGAATGCTATCCATTTTAATTACTATCAAAACATTTTTTTTATCTCTTCATAAAAGTAAACCTTATCTCAAAGGAGTGTGCTTGATTTCTCAAAGACTCCTTTGAAAAGCTCCTATCTATCCACGGTAATTTGAATTCTCCTTCACTTCTCTCTCTTTTGAAAAGGACTCCTTTGGTCTTCCTTCTGAGCCATAAGATTCGTCTTTGCAATAATAGTACTTAGCTTCTCTGCTTCTTCTCCTAGAGAACATGAATCTGGTCACTGGCTCTGCTTGGCTGAATTTACAGCAAGTCATGCTCATTTTCTCACAAAGGTAGGTTTACTCATTTGTTCCATAACCATTGCTGGGAAAGAGAATGGATTGGGTCCCAGCACGAGCAGTTAAGACGTGCCCTGGAATAAGAGAGGGGAAGGAGAAGTAAACATAAAAGAAGGAGAGGAAATACGAGACAGAATGCTCTAAGTCATCAGCAGGTTTTAGATGGTGCCCTGCTGTTACTCATGTGAAGAACACTTGCCCAGGAGTTCTTTGAGTGGTTTATCGCCATCTCCATTGGCTCTCTCCAGTGTGGGGGAAGCCTTCTCTTGATAGTTCTTGAAGACACCGTCTAAGACTTTCTCTCAGGGTTTAGGATCTTGGTAGGGGTGGGGGTTGGAAATCTTTTTCACTTTGCTATGAATCTCCCTGGAGGGAAAGAACTCAGAAAACTACTTGCTCAGATGGCGAGATGGGAAGATGGAACTATATAGAGAAACTTCTAATGTTTATGTGGCTACAGTGAAGTCACATTAGATTTTATTCTCTTGATGTTTAAGTTGGATATGAACGCATGAGAACCATTCCTGTGTGTTCTAATGGGGTATGATTCATGATGAAATATTCACCTTTAACTGAGAGTTGAGATAGTTTCAGTTTAGCGTTTTGGCTCTGAGTCTCCAAAGCTAGAGAGACACATAACTCCTTTCTTAAAGCACAGCTGAGTTTGCACGAGAGGGAAATTTGTGAGGGCCAAACCGGAAAAGAGAATTGAAAGGCAGAGTGGTAAGCCGAGTAGGGGTCCCTGTGGCTTTCCAGACGTTGGTAGAAAGGAGGTGCAGGTTCTTGGCCTCAGGATGCTAGTGCTGAGATTTCACTCCTATCTAGGCGCCAGCGTATGGGCTTTAACAAGGTGAGGAGCTGGATCTGGAACACCACATAAAGCTGAGAGAGAGTGATAAGATGATTTAGAAAAACATCTCAGGGCCACAGAGAGACAACAGTAAACGGGGACAGCAGGCATACTTCTCTATCTTTGCCCGAGATCTGTGTAAAACAAACGAGAAACTCTCCGCTGAGAATGAATAACTATAGGCTTTCTTTACCTGATTTTAGGGTTAGAATTTACTCTGCCTGACCCATCAAGGGATCTCCAAGTCACAAAACTCACATAAAAATGATTCGCTCTACTAGAGATCCATGTATGTCTAACAAGATTAGACTAATACCCCTCCAGAAGAACACAAGCTGAAGTAGGCTGCTGACATTATTCATAGATAAAGGCCAGCCAAAGAAAACCTCATGGCTTAAACTTAGAAATCACAAGACTCAAACCACAGTAAGTGAAACAAGTCTATCCAACGCAGTAGGAACCATTATATATATATATATATATATATATATGTAAATCATAAAAGCATATAAGAAAGAACAAAAATAATTGCAAATAATGAGACATTGTCAAAATAGACTTCTAGCAGTGAAAATGTTTTCTGAATTTAAAACTCACTACACTGGTGAACCAGCATTTTAGACAAAGCAGAATAGACAATCCGTGAACTAGATGATTGATCTGAAGAAATTAATCAAAATTCAGCAAAGAGTTTCATTCTGAAACCGAGAGAGAGGTATAAGAGAAAGCTATACAATAACAGGGAGCGACCTACATCTAACAGACTTTCAAAAGCAGAAAGGACTCTCTCTCTCTTTCTT
>SJYV01051331.1:13540-34327 GCA_006410875.1 Neotragus pygmaeus
TCGCCTTCTCCTCCTGCTCCCAATCCCTCCCAGCATCAGAGTCTTTTCCAATGAGTCAGTTCTTTGCATGAGGTGGCCAAAGTACTGGAGTTTCAGCCTTAGCATCATTCCTTCCACAGAAATCCCAGGGTTGATCTCCTTCAGAATGGACTGTTTGGATCTCCTTGCAGTCCAAGGGACTCTCAAGAGTCTTCCAACACCACACTTCAAAAGCATCAATTCTTCGGCGCTCAGCCTTCTTCACAGTCCAACTCTCCCATCCATACATGACCATAGGAAAAACCATAGCCTTGACTAGATGGACCTTAGTCGGCAAAGTAATGTCTCTGCTTTTGAATATACTGCCAGTACATACTTTAAAACAATGTTGTGGAGGGACTTCCCTGGTGGTCCAGAGGTTGAGACTTTACCTTCCAATGCAGGGGGTGCAAGTTCAGTCCTTGGTTGGAAAGCTAAGATCCCATGTGCCTTGTGGCCAAAAATTCAAAATATAAAACAGAAACAATGTTGTAAAAAATTCAATAAGGACTTAAAAAATGGTCTGCATGAAAATAGAGATTAAAAAATTGCTGTGGGGCTCAAATAAAATAAGACCTTTAATAGACCTCACAATAAGTACTTAGAAAATTTTAACTGTTCGTCATAAGGATGACAAAAGATCTAGCTGCTAACCCTCATTATATTGCCTTGGCAAGTCTCTTAAATTCTGAGTCCTGATCTCTTTGCTTTTCGGATGAGGGCCTTGTCTTACATGGTCTGTAAGGTGAGCTTCTGAGCTAAAAATCTCTAGATCTATGACTGGAGAAAGCGAAGCACTGAAAAAAGCTGTTAGCCTACTAAGGAATTAAGTTGGAGAGCCTGGCATCTAGATATTGTAATTTTTAATTTCTTTTTTTCCGCACAAAGTCTTATAATTTTAGCGCTAGATGCTAATTAAGAGAAATATGATGATGCAACCAACACCGGGAAGCATGTTTAACAGGACTCCATGACTGCAGTTGCTAAAATAAAGAAAAACACCAGAGGGCACCTGAGTGAAAGAGTGAGATGTAACAGTTCAGCTCAGTTCAGTTCAGTCGCTCAGTCAGGTCCGACTCTTTGCATTGCGACCCCATGAATCGCAGCACACCAGGCCTCCCTGTCCATCACCAACTCCTGGAGTTCACTCAAACTNGCCTGGTGGGCTGCCGTCTGTGGGGTCGCACAGAGTCAGACATGACTGAAGCGACTTAGCAGCAGCAGATGTGGGGAGCAGAGCACTCTGGGGAGCTGAGAGGTCAGAGGGTGGAGGTCAGAGAGAGAATTCCCACTCCACGGCTGCCTTGGACACGCTGGGCCTCCAGAAACTTCCAGATGCCTGAGCCCGCCTTGTCTCCTTTCCCTTTCTTTGTATGCAGTCTCCTTTCCAGCTACCCACCACTGTCCATCCACCTCCACCCTCCCACCCACCTACCTATGCACCCATCCCACCTACTCTACCCCGCCTCACCAGTTCACCTCTGTTCATCTGCCCAACCATGCGCCTGCCTAGTTTGCCAATCGCCTCCTTCATTCATCCATCCACTAGTCCATCTCCTCAGCCAGCCATCCTCCACGTGTTCACCCATCTCCAGCCATTTGTCCATCTTCACTCATTCATTCATCCTCTCCACCCAAATGTCCATTCATTCCCCGTGCATCAACCCAGAGACCATTTCTTTGGCACAGGAGAGGCACAGCTGGCCCCACCTTAGGGGATACGGGAAAGACATCCTAAGCTTAGATGTAAAGAATGGGTAGACATGTGATCCAGGCGAAATGGAGGAGGGGCCTGTGTTTCCCAGCGAGATGGAAGGTGAGAGACAGGGGTCTCTTAGGGGAACATCAAGTTGTGTTCTGGCCTCTGCTTAAGAGACAGTAGTTTACCAGAGAGCCCAGGAGAGGCGAGCTCTGAGGCTGGAGTGGTCAGGGAAGGTAGGCACACCGGCTCTTGGGAGGGGATGTGAAAGATCTGGAAGGCCAGGTTGTGGTTCTGCAGCTGTTTACCACTGACCCCTTCAAATAGGCCCATCAGTTCCTGCAGCCCTTCCCCCACCTCTCCATCCTCCCAGATCCCAACACCTCATGGTTAGATCGTGACAGTCCCACCCTTACAGGCTTTTTTAAAAATATATATTTCAGTGAATTCTGGCTTCTCAGGGTCAGAGCCATGCCTTATCCATCTTGGTGTCCTGTCCCATGGTACTTGGCCAGACAATATATATCCTGCCCCCCAGTCCTCCCCTTCTTCCTCCCCCTCCATACACCCAGTCACTCTGCCCCCAAACCTGGGCTCCACCCTCACTCCCTTCCTTTCTCCCCCAGTGCCACCCCCTTGTGAGCTGATGCCCCAGACTTATCATTTCACCTCTGACATACCTTGAATCTTCTTTCCACCTGCTCAGCCACCAACCTGGGTCAGAGCAGCAGTCTCCTCGCTGCCCTCCTTGCCTTCAGGCTTGCTGTCCATCAGGCCACATGCCGGGTGCCATGAGAGAGCTCTTTCTACATTAGAAATGTGGCCGTTCGATTCTCCCACTTAAACCTCTCATGGATATCCTTGTCCTCTAGATAAAGTCTTAAATCGCTGTCACTGCCAAGAAGACCCTTCCCTATCTGGCCAGCGCTGCCTTCTCTGGGCTCCAGGTTCATCCCTCTAAGATATGAAATCCGTCAAGTTCATTGCTATTCATCTTGGGTCTCCATAACTATGATCCTGGCTCCAGCCCCTGGGCGTCTTGGCCCAAAGCCTAGAAATATCCTGAGTCGTCAGCTCCCTGCTCATCTCCACTCTTGTCTCCGCTTAGACCCCTCCTTCTGTCTCATAGAGCCAGGGAACCATCCCATGTCCTCCATCCCACCACCAACACCTGGTTGGCCCTCAAGTAAAAGAAAATATCGCTGAAAACTGCAAGAATACTCCCAGACCCTCCTTCCCCACGTCTGGCCATTTCCATTTGTTATTTGTGCCTTAAACCAAAGCCAACTGCTTGGCCTCTTCTGTGCCTACAAAACACTTTTTAAAAAACTGATTTTATGGCTACAGAAAATTTCCTTCCTGTCTTCACATTCACAGGAAAGAGAAAGCCCTGGCCCTGACTCAGAATTGGATTCTAGCTGGAGGCGTCCTTTCTGCGGCTGGCTCCAGGGAAAGAGTTTATCTGTTTGTTCCTTGACCTTGAGCAGGAGCTGAGGCAGCCAGAAAGAGAAGAGACAGGAGCTGGGAGGGGAAGGAGGAGAAAAGCTGGAACTGTGGCCCCAGGACCCTGAGCTCAGCCCCGAGGGACCAGCCAGGTGAAATTAGAAGAAAGGAAGGAGACAGGCTGTGCTGCAGGCACCGCTGACCACAGGGGTCCTGAGGAATGGTTGCCTCTTCGGCTCCCGGTCCTCTGAGGTCCCCAGGGTGTCCCCATCCCTCATCCCCTTGGAAACGAAACAAGCTAGAGAGCTGGAAGGAGAAGAAAACCACCCAAACAGATAAACTTTGCCATCCACACGGGGGCCAACTGTGGCTGTTACAGATCCAGTGCTAAGTGGTGGCCCTCAGTCTAGACAACCGTGCTGTGCTCTCCATGAGCCTGCAGGCTGAGGACAGTGGCACCTACGGGGGGGTGGGGGCAAGAGGTAATGAAATAAAGCAAAGCTCCCTTCTCAGAAAGGGTCTCCTTCCTGACACATGACTGAAATTTAACCCAAACATGTATTGAGCATCTATTTGCCTAGATCTTTGCTTTTGATGATCTGACCATCTTTTCTCCAATTAAACTGGGGGCACATTTCAAGCAGAGACCGTTTATTTTCTCCAAAATAACTTCATTCTTACTACAAAAATAAGACAGGTTTGTTATAGATATTGTAGAGAATACAGATAAGCTCAGTGAAAATATTAATAAGACCGCTTTTAATCCTGTAACTTAATGATGGCCACTTTTGAGATTTGGAGGGCTCACTTCCCCTCCTGGTCCTCCACACCCAGCATTCTCTCTTGGAATCTTGCACACAACAGACATGTAAGAAAGACCTTTTGTCTGACCCTTTACCTGTTCATTCATTACTCATTAATTCCAAAAGTGATCATTGAGACCTCAGTAGGTCACAGTGTGGTGGTTTAAACTCTTTGGGGTGGAAAGAGACGTTTAGACACCGAAGCTCATGTCTGTGATGCATGTTGTTGCCAAGTTGCTGCAGTCGTGTCCGACTCTTTGCGACCTTGTGGACTGTAGCCTGCCAGGCTCCTCTGTCTGTGGGGTTCTCCAGGCTAGTGTCAGTATAACCTGAATAAAAGCTGAGGTTCCACATGGCTCAGTCTTGGCACTGAGTGACTTCATAGTCCAGCAAGTCAACAATATTTAAATGAGTTTTCTGGATTCGCTTTTCCCACAAAGAACTTCAAAGGGATCAAATTCACAGCCCTCAGAACAGCTTTTTTCTTTTAAATTAATTTATTTTTAATTGGAGATGATTGCTTTACAATATTGTGTTGGTTTCTGCCATATATCAACACGAATCAGCCATAGGTATGTGTATGTCCTTTTCTTTTTTTAAAAAAAGTATTTTTGGCTGAACCACACAGCATGTGGGACTTTAGTTCCCCAACCAGGGATCGAACCTGCACACCCTGCCTTGGAAGTGCAGAGTCTTAAATGAACTGGACCACGAGGGGAGTCCCTTAGCAGCCACTTTGCTCTTATCCTAGTTTTCTTTGCTGGTGGCTCAGAGGGTAAAGCATCTGCCTGCAAGGCGGGAGACCTGGGTTCGATCCCTGGGTCAGGAAGATTCCCTGGAGAAGGAAATGGCAACCCACTCCAGTACTCTTGCCTGGAAAATCTTATGGACGGAGAAGCTTGGTGCAGGCTACAGTCAATGGGGTCGCAAAGAGTCAGACACGTCTGAGTNTCCCTGGGTCAGGAAGATTCCCTGGAGAAGGAAATGGCAACCCACTCCAGTACTCTTGCCTGGAAAATCTTATGGACGGAGAAGCTTGGTGCAGGCTACAGTCAATGGGGTCGCAAAGAGTCAGACACGTCTGAGTGACTTCACTTTCTTTTCTTTCTTTCTAGTTTTCTTGGCAGAATCTCTAGGATTTTGCACAAACTCCTGACCAGTTCTGACACCAAGCTATGGGCCTTTCAATCACTCTGCGTTCCTTCCCTTCTTTCTTAGATTCTTACTATGATCTACGCTCAGTGGCCAAACCCTTCTCCATCCTCCTGCAGACAAGAGTAAGTGGTCAAGAGCCCAAATTCAGATCCAGATCCCGGACCCTGTGACTCATCAGCTTTGTGGTCTTTGGCAAGCCACTTGATCCTGTGTAACCCAACATGTGGTCCGCAGGCTGGTGCTGGGACACACATTGTTTGTTGACACGATAGGGGAAGCATAGAAGCCGATAATAATTTAGAAATGTTCAGAGCAGTTTGGCACCGCCTGCATCCAATCGTGACGGTGTAGGTCACAAAAACATCATTCCCCAGAGCTTGGAAATTTTTTCCCCTAAGTTCCTTCACCGTGGATAGGTTGAGAAGCACAGACTTAACCTATTCTGTGCCTCAGTTTCCTCATCAGTAAAATGGGAATAAGGATGACCCATAACCTCATCAGGTCTCTGGGAGGAGTAAATAAAGTTAACTTATGGGAGGCGCTGAGAATGGTGGCTGGGCACTGAATACTCTCTTGATTTAAAAAAATTGTTTTTAATTTTTAAAATTAAAATTTATTTATTTGTTTAATTTTTGGCTGTGCTGGGTCTTGGTTGCTTTGCACAGACTTCCTCTGGCGGCAGCAAGCCAGGGCTGCTTTTCCTTGCTGGGCTTCTCCTGGGCTTCTGCTGGGCTTCTCACTGTGGTGGCTTCTCCTGCTGCGGAGCGCAGACTCCGAGCATGCAGTCTTCGGTAGTTTCGGCACTTGGGCTCAGTGGTTGCAGCTCAGCCCATAGAGCACAGAGGCTTCAGTAATTATGGCTCACGGGCTTGGTTGCTCTGCAGCATGTGGAATCTTCCTGACCCAGGGACCGAACCCACATCTCCTGCGTTAGCAGGCAGATTCTTTACCACTGAGCCACGTGGGGAAGCCCCNTTTCCCCATCTATTTGCCATGAAGTGATGGAACTAGATGCCATGATCTTCGTTTTCTGAATGTTGAGCTCTAAGCCAACTTTTTCACTCTCGTCTTCAACTTTCATCAAGAGGTTCTTTAGTCCTTCCTTTTCTGCCATAAGGGTGGTGTTATCTGCATATCTGAGGTGGAAAAAAGCTAAGGTAAACATTGGCAGTCTTTTGGAGGTGAAAAGAAAGTGAGAGCAAGAGGCCTGGAGGCGAAAGTAGTAGGATTTTAGTCTTTCATGAAAATCATGTGAAAAATGTTATTTAATTTCATTTTCATCTTCCTGGACATGCATGACATGGGAGGATGGTTGTGTAGGTATAAGTATAAGTATATAAGCTTTAAGTATAAAGCTTAAAGCATCCCATTACTAAAAACAAACAGCAAAGACAAAAGTCTTCATCTTTTGCTGGAGATTCTTATGCTATGTGGCTGTCTCTAGATGTCTGGCATTTGGTGAACCAGAAAATGTACTTGTTTACAGTGTTTGTCAGCATTCCAGGCCTTTCCATGACTCAGAGAGAGTAACCCTGGGAGTAAACTACCCTGGTGGCAGTCTACACACGGTGAGTTCAGGAAAACACAGGTTCAAAGAAGATCACATTAGACTATAATAAACCTTGGTGATGGATAAGGATGGATGCGTAATAACTGAAATATAATCCATTGAAATTACACTACCTAAATGAACCATTTCTAACTCTCACAGAAATGATGCTTTTTAAAAATTAGAAATACAAGCAACTTCAGATTATGCCCTCATGAATGTTCAGTTCACAGAGCTCATAGATGTTTGTCCTATGTCTGTTAATGTGATAAAGGTTTATATTCTGTCCTATAGTCTGCCCCCCACCCAGTTTTAACATCAGTTCAAGGTAACAATAAAAAAAGATCTTTATGCAAATGTCCTTTTATAATACAATAAACTGCCCTATGGTTCAGAAATAATGAAAAGCTGGGCAAATGAAACCTCTCATAGAAAACAAAAGATTTCCATTAACTGCTGCTTTCCATCTTTATCAAGGCACTACATGATTAGAAACTTGGGAAGTCTCACTAGCTGTAATTATAGCTCTGATCCATGGAAATTCAAAAAACTGATACGTATAAAGTACACTAGCTACTTCCATGAAAGAAAGGGCTTAAATTCAATTAAAAAAAAATCTTTTTGGTAACCAGGAACTATCAAAAGAAGCATGGATGCTTTCCATTAGGACTTGATAGTATACTTACTTGAAAGTGACAGTTGCTCAATCCTGTCCAACTCTTTGCGACCCCATGGACTATACACTCCATGGAATTCTCCAGTCCAGAATACTGGAGTGGGTAGCCATTCCCTAGTGATTAATAAATGATGCGGTGGTGTGTAGCATTTGAGCTGATTTCTAGCTCTTGAGTGTTACTCTGCGCAACCTGAGATATGCTCATTTGTTCAGCCTGGAGCAATCCTCCTTCAGGGAACACCTGAGTTCTGTGCCAGCCTGGAGTGGGTGCAAGTTGAGGGTCTGTCCTCTTTTGGAGCTGGTATAAATGTAAAAAAGCATTATTTTTAAGTTTACTTGTCAGGACTCGTATCAAACCTGAGCATGATTTCACACCTTATTTGAAATCCAGGTACAGGACTTTAAGGGCTGCTCTTGTGGCTCAGTAGTAAGGGATCCACCTGCTAATGCAGGAGACTTGGGTTTCATCCCTGGGTCAGAAAGATTCCCTGGAAAAGGAAATGGCAATCCACTCAACCTTCTTGCCTGGGAAATCCCAGGGACAGAGGAGCCCGGTGGTCTATAGTCCATGGGGTTGTAAAAGAGTCGGACACAAATTATCGATTAAACAAGAACAGAACATTATCTCTTAAGTTTCCATCCCCCACTTTGACGGCAATTTTCTGTATCTCACACTGAGGTACATGAAACGGTTAGTACAATGCTGAATGACAACTGTTAAAAATCGGAGGATAAGTTTGTGCATCACCTTAGAGAATCCATTTGGTCAAAATTGTATGGTATAAGCATATTAATTTATGCTTTTTAAAAAGAAATGTTTATTTATTTGACTGCGCCGGGTCTTAATTGTGGCATGCAGGATCTTTCGTTGCAGTGCGTGGGTTTCTCTCTAGTTGTGGTACATGGGCTTAGTTATCCCATGACATGTGGATCTTAGTTCCCCTATCAGGGACTGAACCTATGTCCCCTGCATTGGAAGGTCGATTGTTAACCACTGGATCACCAGGGAAGTCCCTAATTTATGTTTATATTAAAACAAATTCAAGTATTGTTGTTGTTGTTCAGTCACTAAGTCGTGTCTGACTCTTCACAATCCCATGAATTGCAGTGTGCCAGGCTTCCCTGTCCTTCACTGTCTCCAGGAGTTTGCCCTAGTTCATGTCCATCAAGTTGGTGTTGCTATCTAGTATATTATGAAGTAAAATGCAGAACTGTATTGACCTTTTTTTTCACTGAAAACATGGAACTTCAAAGAATTTTTTGTCTTGCAGAAGGCTTCTTTGGGTTGGGCTTCTTGGTCTTAAGATAAGGAAGCAACTGCTTGCTCATGTTCCATCCAAATGGCATTTTAGGAGAAATATCTGAAATTCTTGTTTGGCAATTTCATTTGACATCCAAGAAAACCAAAACACAAAGAGAAAACTTTTCGTTTATGAGTGTGATTTGAGCTTTATATACCTTCCTTCTTTAACCTCAAATATTGCTTTCCATTCCCAAACCCAAGTAGAAAATTCAGAGAAAGCATGATTTAGTAATACTGAAGAACACAGGGCTGTCCATAAATTTAGTCCTTGTTATGCCTGTGTAATTTGAACAAGGGATTTAGTATTCCAGTCCCTCAGCAATAAAGAAATGCATTTTAAAATAAAGAAATAAAAAACCCATTATACTTGCCTTGTGTGGCTGTTGGACAGATCAAACCAAGCAGCATAGTTGAAGTTTGAAATGCTGTAAAAAGAGATAGAATCCACTTTTTGACAAATGGTGCTGAGAAAACTGGATATCCTTATGCAAAAGAATAAAGGTGGACTCCACACCATATAAAAAAATTAACTCAAAAGTGAATCAAGGACCTAAACATAGACCTGAAATGATAAAACTCTTAGAATAAAACAGGATAAATGCTTCATCTTTAATCACTGAGAGAAATGCAAATCGTGACTTTGGACTTGAAATAATTTTCCTTGGCTATGACATTGGAGACAAAGGTATGAAAAGAAAAAAAAAGACAACTTGGACTTCATGAAAAATTAAAAAAAAAAAGTATGTCAAAAGAGTATCCAGAGTAAAAAGACAACCCACAAGATGGGAGGAAATATTGCAAATCATATATCTGAGAAAGGATTAGTATCCAGAATATATAAAGAACTCCTACAACTCACCAACAAAAAGACAAACAACTTGATTAAAAAATGGGCAAAGGACTTGAATAGATTATTCTCCAAAGAAGATATACAAATGGCCAATAAGCACAAGAAAAGATGCTCAACATCACTAATCACTGAGGGAAGTGCAAATCAAAAGCACAGTGCGTTACCACCTCACTCATTAGAACAACTCCAAGTGTTGATGGGAATATGAAATGGTACAGCCACTGTGGAAAACAGCATGGTAGTTCCTCAAAGTTAAAAAAAAAAAAAAAGAATTATATATGATTCAGCAACTCCACTTTTGGGTATGTAACCCAAAGAAATGAAAGCAGGGTCTTGAAGAGATATTTGTACATCGTGTTCATAGCAATGTTATTCCACAATAGCTAAAACATGAAAGCAATCTGTGTCTATCAAAAGATGAAAAGCAAATCAGTTGTGTACATTCAGCCTTTTAAAAAGGTAAACTTTGCAACGTGCTATTACATGCATGAACCTTGAGGACATTATGCTTAATTAAATAAGACAGTCACAAGCATACCCACACAGAGACACTCACAGTACGGTATGATCCCACTTTGTTTTTGTTCAGAGGCTCAGTCATGTCCGACTCTTTGTGACCCCAGGGACTGCAGCACAACAGGCTTCCCTGTCCTTCACCGTCTCCTAGAGCTTTCTCAAACTCATGTCCATTGAGTCAGTGATGCCATCCAACCATCTCATCCTCTCTCATCCCCTTCTTATCCTGCCTTCAATCTTTCCCAGCAACATAGTCTTTTCCAATGAGTTAGCTCTTAACAGCAGATGGCCAAAGTATTGATTCCACTTAAATGAGGAAATTTGGAGTAGTCAAAATTATAAAGACAGAAAATGTAATGATGGGACTTCCCTGGTGGTCCGGTGGTTAAGAATCTGCCTGCCAATGCAGGGAGACACAGGTTCGATCCCTGGTCTAGTAAGATCTCACATGCTGTGGAACAACTAAGCCTGTGTACCACAACTACTGAGCCTGTCCTCCACCACAAGCAAAGCCACCGCAGTGAGAACCCCAAGCACCAAAACCAGAGAGCAGCTCTCGGTTGCCGCAACTAGAGAAAGCCCACAAACAGCAACGAACGCCTAGCACAGCCAAAACAGAAAATAAATTAAAACAGACCCATTAAAAAAAGAAAGTGTAATGGTGGTTGCCAGGAGCTGGAGGAGCAGAGAATGGGGAGTTACTGATTTATAAGTATTAGAATTTCAGTTTTACAAGATAAATGTTAACGTTGATGGATGGTACAACAATATGAATGTATTTAGTACCACTGAGCTGTACTCTTACAAACTAAGATGGTACGTTTTATGTATATTTTACCCAATTAAAAAAGAGAGCGAGAACCCAAAGACTAGAATCCACCCCTTGAAGCTACGTTAATAAGGGTTGAAAGTGGGCTTCTCATGAGCAATTCTAATTTCAGGCTTGTGTTCTTGACTGCTGTTTTGTCTGCAGGTTCTGTGGTTTGTGACTCATCAGGTTGCCCCCACTGCCAAGTTTTGTTTTGTTCCTTGGTTACGGACTTTTTCCTAATCCTGGTCCGTGGAAACTAGAAATTCATACCCAGGCCCCCAGGAGGAGTCAGAGCAAGAAGGACCCTCCACCAATACTTCCCCTCCCCCGAACTGCTGGGAACCCGGATCTGCTGGGTGTGGGGTGTTGTCAAGCCCTGGGCTCAGCCTTGCTGCCTCATCCTCTCAGAAACGCCATTAGGTTAGGCTGCGCCTTCTCTCATTTTATAGATACAGACGCTGAAGGCACAGAAGTTAAGTGTTTTATTCATGTGTTCTTCTGTTTGCCATGCCTTCCCTGACTCTTGGCTGGTGAACTCTTCCTGCCCCCTCCTTATCTCCCAGCTCCCTGGTGCCTTCCCCAGGGGCCCCCCAGTTTGGTGTCCCCTCCCGAATGCTCCTGTGAAGTGGTTTCTCACTTTCCGCCCCAGTGTTTGCCTCTGCCTCCAGAGATGTATTGAGAGATTAAGAGCTGCACACATATGACGTGTGGACTCCCAAATACATGAGTGAACGGGTGCATGAATGAATAAATAACATTTTAAGATACCAAGTCCCCAGATGAGAAATCCACTCTGGCTTATGAGTCCCTGGAACTTCTTACCCAGTCTCCCTCTTCACAGCTATTAATATTAACAGCCTTGGCCCCATCCCAGCTGGTAAGAGTTCAAATATCACTGAGACAATATTTAGAAACTTGTTTAGACCATGCTGGCTCCAGCCCAACCAACCCTTTTGAGGCTGTTGCTGAGCCTCATGGCTCCATGATGGAGCAGGATCTTGTGAAGAAACATACAACTTGTGTAGGAATAGGTCAGTTAAAGCAGCTCGTCTGTTGGCAATTGTTTTCAGCCTTCCCACAACTCATTTCATGCTAATTAATCCTCTGCGCTCGTTTTGTTGTTGTTCAGTTGCCAGTGTCTGATTCTTCATGACCCCATACTCCATGGACTGCAGCATGCCAGGCTTCCCTGTCCTTCACCACTTCATGGAATCTACCCACGTTCATGTCCACTGAATCAGTGATGCCATCTCATCCTCTGTCACCGTCTTCTTTTTCTTCTGCCTTCAATCTTTCCCAGCATCTTTCCCAGGATCTTTTCCAGTGAGTCAGTTCTTTGCATCAGGTGGCCAAAGTTTTGGAGCTTCAGCTTCAGCATCAGTCCTTCCAATGAATATTCAGGACTGATTTCCTTTAGGATGGACTGGTTTGATCTCCTTGCAGTCCAAGGGACTCTCAAGAGTCTTCTCCAACACCACAGTTCAAAAGCATCAAGGAGCTATGGGCTCCTTCTGACCTCAAGTTTGGACCATTCTCCTAGAAGGTGTTACTTATCACCTGTGTTATGACTGCACCTCTGTCAGGACAAAAGGCTGATGATCTGACAGCTATGGGACTGGGATGCAAGATCGCCTCAGTCTGCTAGAAGGTCACACAGAGCCATTTCCAAGTAGTCCCTGAAGAGCTTGCTTGTGGCATCTCTTTGATTTGGTTGGGATATGGTGTGTTGATGTTTATCCTTCCTAAGTGACCACTGTCCACTCCCCAAAGCAGGACGGGGTCACAGACGGCTTCATTCCTCTTACTTACTGGCTTTTGCTATGTGCCAGGCTCTGTGGCCAGGATATTATTGACATACATCCCGATCTCTAACGCACACAGGTAAGTGGGGCCCCTAATCCCGGATCTCTGTGATTACAGATGTAACAAGAAAGGGAACCATGGGGGGAGGGAAACGGTGTAAAACATCGCTTCCTTAGAGAAGCCTGCTCTGACTTCCCCCAGCATGGTTGAATCTCCCGGTTACAAGCCTCTATATCACCTTTGTACTAGACATGGACTCCATGGGTAGGGACTGTGTCTGTCTCACTCAGCAATGTATTTCCAGCACTCAGCACAGTGGTGAGCACAACATAGGTGCTTAATGGATGCTTGTTGAATGAATGAACAGTCATGGAAGGCTTTACAGAGGTGGTGGCACTGAGGTGGGTCTTGACAAATCAGGGGGGGTTTACCAGGGAAGAAGTGAATGGATAATTTTGTAAAACAAACATATGTTATTAAATTTATGACCCTCCTCACTAGCACAGGAAAAATCCCTGATGTTGACAAGTAGTTTTGATGGCAGGATGAAGCCTAGGCAGGCTAGGGGTGAGAAAAGTATTTGCGATCCTTCCTTTCAACACACTTGGAAAACCAGTCTCCTAATGAGAATGAGGCTTGGTGGACAGGGAGTCCCTGGGATAGAAGAACCCCAGCCGCCACCCTCTTCTCTCTGCCCCAGTGAACAGTTGGGACTTCGAAGAAATATGAGAAAGACTGCTCTTCCTTTGGTAGTATTTCTTACTTTACCTTCCTCTACTTTCTGATTGGGATGAATTTATGGGCACTTAACAGCTGGTCTAAGTTAGGAATCACGACTCATTCAAGAAACATTTGGTGAACATCCTTGGCATTGAAGATGCTGTGTGGGAGCCGCAGCAGAAAGTACAGGATGTACGAACCACAGGCTCTGTCTTCATGGAGCTTATTTTTAGTAAATAAATAACACAGATAACATCAACAACTAGAGTGCAGTCAGAACCTTGTTGAAATCACATCGGAAGGACAGAAATGCTGCATAGCGGAGGGAGACCTGGAGTGGAAATTGGAGGGTAAGGGAGGTAATGGGGTAGGGGTTCTGGTGGGAGTGAAGACACGAAACCGGGTGGCACAGAGGGTCTGGGGCAGAGCTTGTAACAGCTGCACAAGGAAAGTGATGGAAGGTGAAGTTGGAAAAGGACATCAGCGCCATACGTGCATGCATGTGTGCTCTGTTGCTTCAGGCATGTCTGACTCTTTGAGACCCTGTGGACCGTAGCCCNTGGGGCAGAGCTTGTAACAGCTGCACAAGGAAAGTGATGGAAGGTGAAGTTGGAAAAGGACATCAGCGCCATACGTGCATGCATGTGTGCTCTGTTGCTTCAGGCATGTCTGACTCTTTGAGACCCTGTGGACCGTAGCCCTCCAGGCTCCTCTGTCCATGGGGTTCTCCAGGCAAGAATACTGGAGTGGGTTGCCATGCCTTCCTCCAGGGGATCTTTCCAACATAGTGATCAAACCTGTGTCTCTTACTTCTGCACTGGGAGGCAGGTTCTTTACCACTAGCACCTGGAACCCCTACATTGGAGAACACAGAAAAGCAGATCTAAAAGTTTTGAAAGGTGAAATATCTTCCATAGGTGGCCCTCTAGGAAGTGGTAGAGCAGGGATTTAAGCTGGTGCTTGATCAGACTCCAAAAGCATGTGTATATGCATATATATTAATATCAGTGTATACTGAAGCAAGGGCCTTCCCTGGGGGCTCAGCAGTAAAGAATCTGCCTGCAATGCAGGAAACTCAGGTTTGATCCTTGGGTCTTGAAGATCCCCTGGAGAAGGGAATGGCTACCTACTCCAGTATTCTTGCCTGGGAAATCCCATGGACAGAGGAGCCTGGTGGGCTATAGTCCATGGGGCTGCAAAGAGTCAGACACCACTAGTGACTAAACAAGAACACACTGAGGCATGCCTTAAACTGCTTAACTATGTATCTTTGAATTAGGAGGAAACCGGCAGAATTTGCAGGAACTCTCAATGTCAGCTAAATTTATGAAGTAAAATTTCCCTTAATTTCTAATGCAAGAGGCCCACAGCCCATTGGTCTGAGCAGAAGGAGGGTCTTGGGTTTTTCTCACGCAGTAGCACAAGAAATTTAAGTGAAAAACATTGCAGAGCCAACTCTTGGTTTGCTCGTACGGTCTAAAGTTCAGATGATGATGATTATTATTTTGGTGGGCATTGGGAGAGGGAAAGGAATGGAATAGTTTGCTCTCTGTGGGAGTGAAGGAGGAACAGGGAAGAAAGGGCCCCCCCATCCCCTGTGTGCTTGTTGAGCTACTTTATGGGCATCCTGGATTAGACCCCTGATGAGAACTAGCTGGGGACTGAATTTCCACTGGTAGAATTGTTTCTGATAGAAAACAAGTTCCAGGCTCTAAAATGACATGCAAATGGACCTTGGAATGGAACCTGTTTGTAAGTGGAGGTTATAATAATAATGATTTTGGATTCAAATAAAAATTTTATTTTTAAATTCATTGAATAATTTTTATTTTAATTGGAGGCTAATTGCTTTACAATACTGGAGTGGTTTTGCCATACATTGACATGAATCAGCCATGGGTGGAAATGTGTTCCCCATCCTGAACCCCCCTCCCTCTTCCCTCCCTGTCCCATCCCTCTGGGTCATCCCAGTGCACAAGCCCTGAGCACCCTGTCTCGTGCATCGAACCTGGACTGGCAATCTGTTTCACATATGATAATATACGAGTTTCAATGCTATTCTCTCAAATCATCCTACCCTCGCCTTCTCCCACAGAGACCAAAAGACTGTTCTATACATCTGTGTCTCTTTTCCTGTCTCGCATATAGGATCATCATTACCATCTTTCTAAATTCCATATATATGCTCTAGTATAGTGTATTGGATTCAAATAAAAATTTTAAATCTTGATGAGATATTTATAAACAAAAATTAAGATTGGCAAGAATATTCAATAAATGAGTATGTCTGAAGATGAAAAGGGGGTGACTTAACTGAGTTGAGAGCAAGGATAAATCAATGCAAATTTCTAGCTCCAAACAAGTTAAATGAAAACCTGTCACCACTTGAAATGGCTCTCTTCCTGCTGAATGTTTTCAGATGTTCTTTATATTAGGTAAGCTTCGTTTGTCCTGATATAGTGCCTCCTATATACTTCACCTTCCATATAGCGAGTTGGGTGGTAACAAATGAATTCCTGCTATATTCAGGTGGGGCAGTGGAAGAACACCAGTGTCCGAAGAGATGTGTTGGTTCCTTTTCTGTCTTGGTCACTATTGTTGCGGGACCTTGGACAAGCCACTTGACCTTTGCAAGTCAAGTTTGCTCATCTGGATATGAAATAAGGGGATGGAGCAAGGCTTCTTCATGCTCTGAAGTTAGATCCCACGTATAAGGCTAAGTTTTATAGTAAAGCTTCTCTGAGGATGATTTATAATGTTATTGTTCAGTGAGTGATATTTTTCATCTCTATATTGTCATCAGCAATAGGTCATTGTTGATTATTTATTTATTTATTTATTTTTAATTGGGGGATTATTGCTTTACAATGTTGTGTTGTATGTGATATATGGTCTCTGCCATACATCAACAAGTCATTGCTGATTTTTAAAGTCTGGGTTTTGAAAAGATTTATACTGTTCAAAGTGGTGGATTCATGTCGATGTATGGCAAAGCCAATAGAGTATTGTAAAGTAAAATAAAGTTTTTAAAAAAGTAGATATATTAGTGCAATAAATAAATTTTAATTGGAAAAAAATTGTTTTTAAAAAGTCACTTGAATGGCAGTGGCTATTCAATAACAATTGTAATTTTCTATTTTCTTTGTGTTTCCTTTCTGACATGCAAATGGCCATTTATTTGATGTCTAGTAGAAAATACAAGAAGAAATGTAAGCATGAATATTGCATCTTGGAATTAAGAAATACTGATGAGTATATAAATTACTATTTTTTTTAATTTCAAAGTTAAGGCTTCTGAGGAAGAAAAATGAACTAGAATATCTCAAGAAGGGAAGAAATATTTTATACCAATACAGTATGTGTTTAGAAATAACTATGTTGTTTCTCCTTGTCAAATTTGAGCTGCCATTCATTTTTATCAAACTATTTTCCATCTTCAGAAAGAAACAAACCATGATATTGTGAGTTTTTAGGTTTATTTTTGTGCCTTTTCTTTTTTTTTTTAATGTGAACATTTTTACTTCATTCCAGGCTGGAGAGGGAAGCATAAATGCTCTCTTCTTATAGGGTGACCCTTCTGTTCATGAGCAAGTGGATTTGAACATATAGGTGGTTATCTGGGACTAAGCGAAATTTCTCTTATGATGTGTTAGCTGTGCTAACTATCCACAATGAGAGCTTGGACGATATATTCAGAGCAAAAGGAAAAAAAAAAAATACCAAAAGCATACACTTCTAGAGTTTGGTCATCAGAACAAGCCATTGAGACTTCCATGGAGAGAGTGAATCTAGTTTAAGGAGGCAAGATTCTGCTCCAGCACCACCTTTTGTAGGGAGAGTGCATAGCCGGGGGAATTTGTACCAATCTGCCCTTGAACTGGGCCTAGAAGAGTGAGGTGGAAGCTTCAAAGCCTTTCTCCTGTCCGTCTTTTCCTCCCACAACCATCTCTCTCCCTGAGAAAGCTAGACTCCGGTTTGGGCAGCTCTTTCCAGGGTCCCTGGTTGGTTCTGGTGTTGGAGGTTGGCCAGGAAACTGCGCCCATTTCTTAGGTGAGGACACAGACACGGAAGGATGAACTGGTGGGCCCAAGGACACACTGGTTAGGAAAGGACCTTGAATTTGAACCCACATCACCTAAAGTCCAGGGTGAAGCTCTCTCTGCATGCCTGGTTACTTCGGAAAGAGAGTCTCAGAATACAGTCTGCACTGGTTTGCTCCACTTCCATTATTAAATTTCCAACAGCGTATTAACATCTTTTGTGACCTGGTGGTTTAGAACCATTGAAAGACTATGAAAATCTTACATTTTTGGCCACCGGGGAGGGGGAAAAAAAACCCAACTCATTCTAGAAAAGAATGGGTGACATATCACGTGTCAAGATATGTCAATCAATTGGTGCTTCTCAGAGGTTGGCCAGTGTCTGGGCTGTTTGTGGGAGACTGGTAGATGGTGAGCCTGGGCCATCAGCCATGGCAGGGCCGGAAGGGGAGTGGGGAGCAGGGAGTTAACATTATGGGACACGAGCATGTACTTCCTTGGGCATCACAGTGAGAGGAGTGGACCGATAAGGGCAGTCTCTCCTCCAGCTCCCTGGCTTGTGGCCTGAGCCTGCTGCCTGGAAGCTTCTGCCTGAGGTTCTGGCTTGGATGGTTGGCCACATGCAGGGAGAGTCAGGGATTACTCACAGCAGCTGTGTGAGGCCCAGTGGGCCTCCTAAGTGGCTTTCTAAGCAGAGGGCTCCTAGGGTGATCCTGGCTGGCCTTGCCTGGCCAAGTCCCTGCAGTTTGCGTCTTGATCTCCATCTCTGCCCTCTGTCTCGAGAGACTTTCTTTCAACAGACTCTTTTGGCTAAATATGGTTTCTGTTGTTTGCAGCTGATAAGCCAACTGATGCAGCTAGGAAGAAGTGGAATCAGGATTAGAGATGGGTCTGTCAGTTACCCGTTGCTTATTCCTCTGTACTCCAAAAAGGGTGACTGCCACTTATCATTTAAGCCTTCTTGGGAAATAGGCTTACATGTAGATCAGTGGTTAAATAAATCTGCAAGTGATCACACATATTCATGCATACACATATACACATACATGTTCACATATGTGTTTTAATTGGCAAGTTTTCATGGAATGTTGTTGAAGCTCTATGATGCTGACATTTCTGGAGGAGGGGAGCAGACGTAACATTCACTGGGTGACTGTGCGCACAGGAGGTAATGGGTGGGCTCCAGAAGTGATGTATTGGTTGAGAATAGATTTGGGAGTCAGACAGATTTGATTTCAAACCTACAGCTACTATTAAATAAACCTTTGTGTCTTTGGACAAATTATATATTTTCTTTGGACCTCAGTTTCCTTATCTGTAGAATGGGGATAGTTATACTCATTTCACAGAGATTCAAAGCAGCCCAGATAAGGCACTTAGCACAGAGCTTGGCACAGAGTGATGGGCGGATGGGAGTTATTATTTTTATTTAAACATATTGCCTAGTTTAGTTCTCACAGCACTACTGAATTTGTCCTTCCTTGAATAAGTTTAAGATTTCTGCTTGATGGCATATCCTCTTATCCTCTTTTAGAAGGGGACGGTGGGAGTGGGTGAGGAGAGGGTGAGACGGAAGCCATAAGGTGAGGAAGAAGCCATAAGAAGCCACAGCTCTGAGCATCCTCACTGAGCTCCTGGTCCTGGGGATGCTGCTTGTCTTGGAGATCCTGCTTGTCTCATTGAGTGTGAACCACGGGCAGGTTCTGAGTGACACCAGTCCAGGGCAGCCCACTTCACCAGCAAAGTGATGATGGCAACCAAATCCCCTTAGAAAACAAGTCAATCAAAGCATATTCACTAATGAAGACCTAACAGTAATCCATGTTGTATTTTATCACAGGAGGTCATATGCATGGAAAATCTTTGCCCATCTGTTTAGCAAATAACATGTTCTAAAGAAATGTTGGGTTTTCTTGGTGGCTCAGCAACAAAGACTCTGCCTGGCAATGCAGGATGCAACCTGCATCAACCCAGGATGATTCCTGGCTCGGGAACATCCCCTGGATATGGAAATGGCATCCCAGTCCAGTATTCTTGCCTGGAGAATTCCATGGATAGAGCCTGGTGGGCTACAGTTCGTGGGTTGCAAAGAGTTGGATGTGACTGAGCAACTAAACAGCAACAACAAGAAGGAAATGTTAGACACAGTCTACCTCTTCTTTCTCTTTTTCTTAGACATGTCTCTTAGTGGCTTGTAAAAAATGTGGTCAGAATTAGCTTATATAATTCTCACTACGATTTTAAGAGAAATATGTTATTTTTCATCTCTGCTTTCCAGAGATGGAAATCTGGAATTGGAAAGAATTCCTCCTGGATTGTGCACTTTGGCAACGACAAAGCAGGAGATCAAACCCGAATCCTTTGCCCTCCACTTTATATTCATTCATTCATTTGTACTGTCTGCCATGTGCCTGGAGCTGGGCTGGGCACCAGGGATCTGCATCTTGGCTCTGGGCCCCGCCTGCAAGGAGCTCACATGGCTCAGGAAGTCTTTCCTTTGAGCTATTCTGTCCAAGACCACACCTTTTTTTTTTTCCTGGCTCCAATTAATGACCCGTTCATATCCCAAGACTAGAGGATGAATGGCTACATTCAGGTTTCCAGTTGATGGCAATTTTCTTTGGAAACTCACCAGTTTTGGGTCTCCATTTCAATCTGCCCACACACTTCACTGTTAAACTGTCAAAAATGATGTGGAATGTGGAAATATTTCTTACAAGGTCCCAAAGGGGTGTTTCAGGAGCCAGTGACACCCTGACTCTCTTCAGTCTGGGGAACAGGCAGACTACACAGTCCATTGCACAGCCAATTGCTGTGTTGTTTTCTGATTTGAGTTTGTTTTATTATTATTTTATTTAAAAATTTTTAAATTGAAGTATAGTTGATCTGCAATGTCCTGTTAGTTTCAGGTATACAGCAAAGTGATTCAGTCACGTATCTATTACATAGGTTATTACATTATAGGGTCTTACACAATATTGAATACAGTCTGCTATGTTAGACAGGAAGTTTCTCTTGCTCCAGAAGTGAGATTGCTGGATTATATGGTAGTTCTACTTTTGGTTTTTAAAGGGGCTTCCATACTGTTCTCCATAATAGTTGTACCAATTTACACTCCTACCAGCAGTGTAAGAAGATTCCCTTTTTTGCACACCTTCTCTAGCATTTATTATTTGTTGACGTTTTGATGACGGCCGTTCTGACTATTGGGAGGGGTACCTCATTATAGCTTTGATTTTCATTTCTCTAATAATTCATGAAGGAGATCAGCCCTGGGATTTCTTTGGAAGGAATGATGCTAAAGCTGAAACTCCAATACTTTGGCCACCTCATGCGAAGAGTTGACTCATTGGAAAAGACTCTGATGCTGGGAGGGATTGGGGGCAGGAGGAGAAGGGGAC
>SJYV01051331.1:56095-169216 GCA_006410875.1 Neotragus pygmaeus
GGCTTTTTAGTTCCTCTTCACTCTCTGCCATAAGGGTGGTGTCATCTGCATATCTGAGGTTATTGATATTTCTCCCGGCAATCTTGATTCCAGCTTGTGCCTCATTAGTAAGCTTCAGTATTTTTAATGCGTGCCATAGTGCTTAGTACTACAATACTATTAACAAGAGGTGATTCTAGTCTATGAGTATTACATTAAAGAGAGTAGCCTTCATGAACAAGGGTGTAAGTATTATAGCGAATGTGTAGGACTCCTCAAATGTGATCATGGGCTGTGGCACTTTTGTCTCTCGTTCTTAAGTTTCTCTGTAGGCTTAGTACTATCCTTGTTCAGGCTGAAAGAACTAGAAGATTTTCTGGTTATTTAAAGTTTTTTCTGGTCACTTTCAGGCCCAACCTAAAAATTAATATGCTCAGGTTGGTATGGTATTGAAGCTTGAACCTTCTCTAAAACTTCTTTCCTGTTCATCCATCCAGGATTAATATGTGAGAGCAGAGTGAACTTCTGGAGTGATGGGTCCAGTACACTTTTGGAGCGTTTGCAATAACACTTAGCTGTTCTAATGAACACACGCTGTGCTACTGATCCAGAAGCAGGTGCATAAGCGAAGTGTGTGGCTCATGGGCCAGATGGAAATAAGTGACGCATAAAATCCATGCATGATATTTATTTCCCAGAAAAGTGATGCATCGACTAAAGTTTTTCTGAATCGCTTTAAGACATCATTTAATGCCAATAAAAGGTCTGCTAACTAGCTACATTCTGGGACATGTCCTGGGGTTGGTCTAACGAGTCTGTAAATAGTCTGTAAATAAACATGATCCACGTATAATCTTAGCGTGAATGAGCCCCACTAGCAAAACTCCCTCACTCCCATTCTACTTTCTCATGTGCACTCAGAAAATTTACGAAAACCTCCAGAAGGTTTGGCCAAAGGAAGTTACGAATCTTGACCTTGCAAACAAAACCATTGCTGCTGTCGTCTTGTTTGTCTGCTTAAAATTTAATCTCAATTATGGTCATTCAAACCATAGCCAGGGGAAATGTGGCATCTGGAAAGATAGCTATTTAAGGAAACAAAGAGTTCAGCTTTTAAAACAGGCTATAGGAATGTATGTGCAATCACTAACTTTCCCTCTTGGGAAGGCAAACCAGCACTCTAGGTCTCTCCCAATGAATACACTATGATTGACACCTTGGCCATAGGATGTTAATATCTGAAAGGATTCTCTATACCTGCCTGACTCCGGGGAGAGAATTGAGTAAGTGAGAGCTCTTTGAGTCTGAAAGCAGTTTCATGGAGGAGGCTATGCAGTGCCGGAGTCTCAGGTTTGGAGAAACATGAGTGAGCTATGACCCGGAAGAGCTTTCCCGGCAGTGGCTCAGTGGTGCTTCTTCATCTCAAAATGATGCCCAGACACAGTACTCACATTCAGTGGCTCCTTCATAAACATTTACTGGAGGAGGAACTCTTGGTGAGAGGCTGCATTTTATAGATGGGGCTACACTGGCTAGCTCTGCCCCTTATTTCCTGCGTGGTTTTGACAAGTTACTTAGCCTCTCTGTGTTTCCATTGCCTCATCTTCAAAATGATGAGTTGTTGTGAGGATTAAACAATGGTTCGGCTGATAAAGAATCTACCTGCACTGCAGGATACCTCTGTTCGAATCCCTGGGTAGGATCTATCCTGTGGATAAGTGAATGGCTACCCATTCCAGTGTTATTGCCTGGAAAATTCCATGGATGTAGGAGCCTGGTGGACTGCAGTCCATGGAGTTGCAAAAAGTTGGACATGACTGAGAGACTAACATTTTCACTTTTTTTTTCTTCAGATGTAAAAGAAACAATTATGATAATAATTGGCATTTAGCAGGGTTACATAAGTGTTGCTGTTGTTATTACAGTAGAAGTTTTAATATCCTCCTTGAATGCTGACTTTCAGAATGTTGAAGTGTTTCTCCATATTTCATAAGCTCATTAGAAGAGCATAGCAGAGTTATAGCTTATCAAGATGATATTTTCATGTCCAAATAGCATTTGATATTTAGAAATCTTGAAGTTTTTTTAAAAATTAACATATGCAGTCGAGTACTTATTCATTAAATTTACTGCTTGCCAAATTCCATGCTAGGTACTAAGGAAACCAAGCAGTTAGTGAAAGTCAACGTGTTAATCACTCAATTGTGTCTGACTCTTTGTGACCCCATGGACTGTAGCCTGCCAGGTTCCTCCATCCATGGGCTTCTCCAGGCATGAATACTGGAGTGGATACCCATTCTAAGGAAAGTGAATGGTAAACAAAGTCATTCTTTGTTTTTCTTCTAAGTTTTTATAATCTAAATCCTATTGGTTAAGAAACATTTTTTTTGAGTGTGCAGTCTCACAAATTTTCTTAAACCACTTTGACTTTGTATCTTAAATATTTATACTTTCATAAACTGGTCCTCACAGGACCGTTTTGCAGCCTTCTTTGGCTTTCTAACAAAGCTTCCATTAAAGAAGAAATTAACTGACGTTCAGTGTATTTGTATAAGAATAATTTCATTTTTAAAAATAGATTAGATTTATTTGAAACAGACATTTGAAAAAAGTTCTAAGTGCATTATTTTGTATTTGTTTATTTCTCCCCCGACTGAGTGAAAAACAGAAGGCGTCTCAACATGGTAGGAGAGTGGGTGATTGAGGGCCCAGGCTGTGACCCCTGGGAGGTGCCTCCAGCCGGGCTGGGTGTAGCTGACACAAGCTGTCACTCCCTCTTCTGGATTCATGAATGCCATGGACCTGATGGCATCCTTCTTCATAGAGTCTGGATGCCACCTCACAGCCCATCTCCAAGCAGAGCAGTAAGTGACTCCCCGCTGGACACAGGGAGTCTTCATTTGAGGTGAGACTTGTTTTCACCCCAAGTCTGCAGGAGACTGTGGTTAGCAGTCAGGTACATGCTTACCTTTAAAGGCTCCGTATTAGTACCTAGTGCTGGGGTAACTCAGTATTACAATCTGGATGGCTTAAACAATAGAAACTCATTGTCTCCCAGTTCTGGAGGCTCCAAGTCCAACACTGGAGATGAGGCAAGACTGTGCACTCTCGAGGATGCTTCCTTGCTTCTTCTAGCTCCTGATGGTCCTGCCAATCCTTGACTTGTAGGTGCAACCCTGTGATCATTATCTCACATGGCATTCTCTGGGGCATCTGCACTCTGTCTTCCTCCAGACACAGTGTGTCTGTATGTCTGTGTGGCTGTGTCTCTTTTCCTCTTGGAAGAACAGCAATCACGTTAGATTAGGGTCTCACCTACTTCAGTATGACCTCACCCACTACATTTACAGTGATCATATTTCCAAATTCAGCCACATTTGTGGAACTGATTCCAGAGTGTGGGGAGCTGTGGGTTTAGCACCCAGGACATTGGGGGTGCCCTGGGCTCTGTGGCAAGATTGTCAGGTGAGGCCATAGGCTCGTGGTTCTAAGAAGGACTTGAATTTAGCGGACAGGGACACTGTTCAATCTGGTACAGCCTTTGTCTTCTGTCTTCATCACACAGCTGGCTTTTCCCCAGTGGTAGTTGCTGGCTTGGTCTTGGAGGCTAAGAAAGAGGGCTGGCATGGGAGACAGGGGACACAAATGATGGGGAGAGGCCGTGAGAGGCTCTGTCTGCCAGCAAAGGGTGGTGATGGTGGATGAGATGCTTGGAATACACACCTGGGAGAGGTGGGGGCCTGCACACTAGGAAGAGGGACGCATTTCACCCACTCACAGCTTGGTTCACAGCTGGATCCAACCCATAACTGCAGACCGCCGTTTAGTAGGTTGGGAAATCTGTTCAGTAGATTGTGAGCTGCAGTCTTTGGAAATAATAGAACAGAATAGAATAGGATGTGTCAGAGTGCATTACACATAATATGGGTAAGTTATGTGTGTAGACATATATTTAGGTCATGCCAGAAATGTATTTCTTATTGTGGTTTGTGGTAAAAAAAAAGTTTGAACGAAGTGGCCTTTACTGTGCTAACCATCCATGACCAAACCAACATTCACTGTACTGTTTTGGTCTCAAATGAACTGAGATCAATATATATTTGTGTTGTTACTTAGTTGCTAACTCAAGTCCGACTGTTTGTGACCCCATAGATTGTAGCCCACTGGGGTCCTCTGTCCATGGGATTTCCCAGGTTCTTTATCACTGAACCACCAGGGAAGCCCCCTGAATCTGTGTACTTCAACAGTAAACACACTTGCATAGTGTTTGGGCACTAAAGGGGATGTACCTGTAGATCCAAAGCTTGGATCAGGATTCTGCTGGAGATGGTTCATCTGGAGAGTCTGTGACAGGTGGATGGTAGGTTGTCACAGTAGAAGAGTCACTAGGAGACAAAGTCACCTTGAGTAGCATATGAACGAATAAAGAAGCAGAGGGAAGAACCCTGGAGANGTTCACCAGAATCACGAATTTACTAGAAGTTTTATTTTCTAAAATGTCGGCTGCAGTCACAGTTGCAGTCCTGCAATATCTATGGTGACAGATATAGACGTACCTGGAGGCTTATCTTCACTCATTACGCTCTGCAGCATTTCTGGGCTTCTCTGTACAGAACCTCTTTCTAAGGGTTCAGACAGCCAAAGGGCATCTGTGGAATTTTTAATAATTCTCTCTCTCCGTGGGTTGAGCAGTTGGGGCAGCGAAGGTTAATGCCACTTATTACTTATTCTACAGTTTATTGCCTTGCAGTCTATACTAAGGACATTATGCACACTCACTTCTCGCCTCATTTTCTGGGCAGTAGCATTGTTGTGCCACCATGTTATAATTTTGCTTGTTTTTCAAACATAACGTGTGCAACATAGTGACAGATTTTTCTGTTATCTTAAACATAAAAGCTGGAAAGTATCATTCTCTGCTTTTTTCAACATACTATGTTTCCTAGGATCAACATAGTTCTCTGCACAAGGTTCTGACAGACCATTCTCTTCCAGTTAAAATAAAAATTTTTTTCCAGTAAACTAATTAGATTTCTTGGTGACATGATCAATTTACATATTTATGTAACTTTACAATTATGTCTGATCCTTTTATTATTCCACAACTGAGATGTTTGTGTCTGTCCATAAAGATCCATTCTTTTTATATTTCAAAACAATTGCCAAGTCACATCACCAGTTTCAAACTGTACCGTGAAACTCATACTGTGACTGAATAGTCATTTCTACAGAAATCGACGTATTTGATTAAGCACTTATGGAGGATTGATGCTGCTGCTCCTGAGGTCTTTGTGGCGCAAAGCCAGAGAGGGTAAATAAGAGTGAGAAGGAACAGAATAAGGCTGAGAACAGAGGGAGAGTCTGGAGAGTCATGAAGCTTGTCCCCAAGTGGTCCTGGGCCATGGCCCTCCACCCTTGCTGCACAGTGGACTCACCTGGGAACTTTTAGCACTGATGCCCAGGCCTGATCCCCAGAGACACTGACTTCATTGATATGAGGTGGACCAGCATCAGATTTTCATCCCACATGTCAGGGAACCGGAAACTGCACACCTAGTGGGTGCCATATATAATTGCCAATTGATTTCAGAACATCTCAGTTCTCGA
This sequence comes from Neotragus pygmaeus, assembly GCA_006410875.1. NCBI lineage: Eukaryota > Metazoa > Chordata > Mammalia > Artiodactyla > Bovidae > Neotragus > Neotragus pygmaeus. Next base: position 61,682 of record SJYV01051331.1, read on the forward strand.
AGTGGAGAACGGGAAAGGAAAAACTTCCTTCCTCACTTAAAAATAAAACCTGACTACTCCAAATCTGGAACCAGACTAGAGATCTCTGTGAGGAGTGGGTTTATGGTCCCTTGAACGCTGCTTGTGCCCTGAGGCTCTCTCACAATGACCCTGGCTCCACCAAGCCAAGCTCCAAAGGAAGGAAAGGGGATGCTCCATGTCTGTAACTCCCTGGCTCAGTCCTAAGCTCACAGCCTGGCCTTAAAGGGCCTGTGCAGAACTGAGGAGGCTGGGACTTATAGGTAAGGTCTTACTAAAGACCAGACTGGACGGTAAAATATAAGATCACAGCTCCACTACCCAAAAAGCCTCAGGGTGGAAGGCAGGGTCTCTTGCAGCTTGGTTTCTTTCTCTTTCAAATGAGTGGAATCATCAATCTTGAAGGTAGGTTATCTGCAGGGTTGGGGGCAGGTACTTAATAAGATAGCATTTATAATATAGCATCTGACACATCATTGGCTATCAGTGATGGGGAGCTTTGAGGATTATAAGATTCAAACTATTATAAACCTACAACACCTGCTTCAGATAAGACTAGCTTGGAACCTGCTAACCTGGTTGTGAGTTCACTTCCCTCTTCAGTTCAGTTCATTTCAGCTCAGTCACTCAATCGTGTCCGACTCTTTGCGACCCCATGGAGTACAGCACACCAGGCCTCCCTGTCCATCACCAATTCCTCGGCCTTGCTCAAACTCAAGTCCATCGACTCAATGATGCCATGCAGCCATCTCATCTTCTGTTGTCCCTTTCTCCTCCTGCCTTCAATCTTTCCCAGCATCAGGGTCTTTTCCAATGAGTCATTTCTTAGCATCAGATGGCCAAAGGTTTAGAGTTTCAGCTTCAGCATTAGTCCTTCCAATGAATATTCAAGGCTGATTTCTTTTAGGATGGACTAGTTTGATCTACTTCGGTCCAAGGGACTCTCAAGAGTCTTCTCCAACATCACAGTTCAAAAGCATCAAGTCTTCGGTGCTCAGCTTTCTTTATGGTCCAACTCTCACATCCATACATGACCACTGGAAAAATCATAGCCTTCACTAGACGGACCTTTGTTGACAAACTGATGTCTCTGCTTTTAAATATGCTATCTAGGTTGGTCATAACTTTCCTTCCGAGGAGTAAGCGTCTTTTAATTTTATGGCTGTAATCACCATCTGCAGTGATTTTGGAGCCCAGAAAAATAAAGTTAGCCACTGTTTTTCCATCTATTTGCCATGAAGTGATGGGACCAGATGCCATGATCTTTGTTTACTGAATGTTGAGCTTTAAGCCAACTTTTTCACTCTCCTATTTCACGTTCATCAAGAAGCCCTTTAGTTCTTCTTCACTTTCTGCCATAAGGGTGGTGTCACCTGCATATCTGAGGTGATTGATATTTCTCCCGGCAATCTTGATTCCAGTTTGTGCTTCTTCCACCCCAGCGTTTCTCATGATGTACTCTACATATAAGTTAAACAAGCAGGGTGACAATATACAGCCTTGACGGACTCCTTTTCCTGTTTAGAATCAGTCTGTTGTTCCATGTCCAGTTCTAACTGTTGCTTCCTGACCTGCATGCAGGTTTCTCAAGAGGCAGGTCAGGTGGTCTGGTGTTCCCATCTCTTTCAGACTCTTCCACAGTTTATTGTGATCCACGCAGTCAAAGGCTTTGGCATAGATGTACCCAGCCCCTTTGCCTTGTGCTTGAGCCCACTGTAACACAATGCAACACACGGTACAACACGATGCAATGCAGTGAACACGACGCAGTGCAGTGAAGCCAACACAGTGAAATCCTCAGAGACACATAGGAGTAAGAGGTGGATTTTTTCTTTTGTTATTTTTAAAACATAATTTTATGATTGTATTTATTTATTTGTTTGTTTTTGACCAAGCTGGGCCTTCGTTGTGGCTCAGGCTTTCTCTAGTTGCAGTGAGTGGGGACAGTTCTTCTTCGGGGTGTGTGGGCTTCTTATTGTGGTGGTTTCTCTTGTTGCAGAGCACAGGCTCTAAGGCACACGGGCTTTGGAAGCTGTGGCTCCCGGGATCTAGAACGCAGGCTCAGTAGCTGTGGCACATGGGCTTGGTTGCCCAGAGGCATGTGGGATCTTCCTGGAGCAAGGATGGAACCCACGTCTCCTGGATTAGCAGGCAGATACTTTACCACTGAGCCACCAGCGAAGCCTGGGATGTGGATTTCTAAAGGAAGGTGTCTTGTGCCATCCTCCACAGCACATGGCAGGCAGCGTACAGAGGCTACACAAGCTTCTCAGAAGGTGAACGTCCTTCTGGGTCACTAGAATCAGCCCCGTTCTAACAGAGATTTCCAGAGGAGGAAGTGAAGACCAGCACCTCATTCTCCCAAGCTGGAGGGCAATACCCCACTATTATTGCTATTGATATTATTACAGCTATTAGAGTTGGTAAGTCACTCATCATGACCACACGGGACCTGTGGCACAGGGATTTTCAGAGGGTTGTTCCTGAGCTGGGGCCAGTGGCTTGTCTGGTCTGTTTCTAGGTCACGGCAAGATAAGCACAGAACGTGAGAGTAGATGTTTGAAAAATTTTAGAGACAACCGATGTTGCCAGGGGACCAGTGGTACAGACAGGGGTCAGACAGGAGGGTTTGCAGCAGCCTGAGCGCTGTGATACTCGCTTGGTGAGTCAAAGACGACGCTGGCTGCAGATCAGCTGTGCCCTGTGGGACCACGCCTCGGTCCATGATGACCTGGTCCTTTACCACACACAGAGGGCCTGAGGCAGGAGCCTTTGGAATCATTCCTCACTTTGCAGATGGAAAAACAACTGCTCAGCCCACAGCAGAGTCAGGTGAGAGGGGAACTGGAGTCATCATCGGACTTCACACCTGATTCCTCAGCCACTGTCTCATAACAGCCTCAAGCCAACAAGGTGTTGAAAAGCTGAAACTAAATACTGAAAGGGCGTTAGAGCTCCAGCTGGTGTGTGGGCCCTGGGGAGAACAGAGAGACAGTTATTTCTTTTGTTTACTATGGAAACATAGTAAAAAACCCCTCTCATCTCTGTAGAGGGGAGAAGTGTGATTTCCTGTGATTTTAAAAGAACAGCCACCACCAGATTGAGCCTATAGTGAGGAGAGATGGGAAAGACCTGCATTTCTGTATATTTGTATTGAAGAGCCAAGGAGGGATGGAAAATAGCATATAGCCAGAAGTGGAGATTGGTTTCACTCATTCCCTATTTTGGGGCACCTAACATGTGGTAAGCACACTGTTGTTCTTGGTGCTGAGAATATAAACTCCAATTAGCCACCTCCTCCTCTTCCAGAGTTTACAATCTAGTGGGAGGGACAGATGACTTAACAGACACCTTCTGCTGACAATGAGAAGCCTAGCGCTACTACTGTTTTGAAAAGTGAAAGTGAAGTTGCTCAGTCATATCCGACTCTCTGTGACCCCATGGACTGTAGCCTGCCAGGCTCCTCCATCCACGGGATTCTCCAGGCAAGAATACTGGAGTGGGTTGCCATTTCCTTCCCCAAATACTGTTTTAGGAATTGGAAAAAGTGAACAGTGGAGTCCCTGCCCTCATGAAATTTACATTCCACAGGGAGAGTGAGTCAGTTAATGACTACATATGCACTTTTCAAGAAGCCATTCGAATGAGAAGGAGAAAAGAAAGCGATCAAGGGGTGAGAGGGTACAGAGAGGCCTGTTGAGGAGGTGACCTTGGAGCAGAGACGTGATCACAAAAATGCTTGATGGGTGATGTGACAGATGGCGGCCAATGAGCAGACATGAGAGCAACACCGAGCTGAGACCAAGGATATCTTGAAGAGCTTAGTCCAGGAGATGAGACCTGAGATGATCCTGGAGGGGGTGAGGGGTCAGCCTGGCACCATGGGGAGCTTGGAAGGGGTGTATTAAAGTGAAAGTGAAAGTGAAAGTTAAGTCGTTCAGTCGTGTCTGACTCTTTGCGACCCCATGGACTGTATGTAGCCCACCAGGCTTCTCCGTCTATGGGATTATCCAGGCAAGAGTACTGGAGTGGGTTGCCACTTCCTTCTCCAGGGGATCTCCCAGACCCAGGGATTGAACCCAGGTCTCTCACATTGCAGGCAGACGCTTTAACCTCTGAGCCACCAGGGAAGGGGTGTATCAGTTCAGTTCAGTTCAGTCGCTCAGTTGTGTCCGACTCTTTGTGACCTCATGAATTGCAGCACACCAGGCCTGCCTGTTCATCACCATCTCTCGGAGTTCACTCAGACTCATGTATAGGCACAGGTAAAAGTAGATGGTGAGTATTCTGTATTTGGGAATCCATGTTCAGGGAGATGTTGGGCAGAGAGTGAGGTATGTATGTGTATGTGCTGGGATGTGGCATGTTTGAACAGATGTTGGAGCAAAAAGCAAGGGCTGGAGCAAGAAAAGCCTGTGTGCAATGCGAGGTTGTTCGTACTTTAGCCTGAGAGGAGTGGGGGATATGGAGGGATTTTTTAAGCATAGGATCTTGATCACATTTGCTTTCAGAAATCTCTCTGTGGGAGCAGTACAGAGAACGGATGGAAGACAGGTCATGAAAACAAAGTAGGAGAGCACAGGAAACATCCAGGGGAGAGTGTGAGGACCAGAGGAGGAGGCAGACTTAGATCCAGACACACACGGGACCATAAAAATTTGCTTATTGATTGGACAAGGTGGACAAGAGAATGAGGGAGCTGGTTTCAAGTTTCCAGATTAAACAAAGAAGTGAGTGGTGCTAAATAGTCCTGGCAAAAGGAAACTAGGAAAAGGAAGTAGGACCTAGGAAGGCGGTGATGTCATTTAGAATTTGTTACTTTGAGGTGACTTCAAGGCATGTAGGTGAAGGCGCCAACTGGGTAAGCAGTGGCTACGTGTGTTTCCTCCATTTGTTGGAACTTGTCGATGGGAACGCTAAGTCTGCCGTGTAACGACTGGAGCAGGTTCCCTGTGGAGATGTTTCCCACCATTCACTCCACATCCCTGGAGTCAGGACATGGCTATGGCCGTGGTTTCTCTGTGACATTATTGGAACTATGGTGAGTTCTCTCTGTGGTGTTTAGGATCCCTTCACACCTAACAGCAAGCACTGTTCAAGGTGCTTTTACTCCAGGTGCCTATTCTCCCTCAGAACCACCTGGGAAACAAGTGCTACTGATCCCTTTCTAGATGGACAAATGGAGGCACAGCGAGGTTAAGTAACTTGCCAAGGTCACACAGTGCCTAAGCGGCAGAAGGGAGGTGAAGTCGCTCAGTCGTTTCAGACTCTTTGTGACCCCGTAGACTGTAGCCTGCCAGGCTTCTCCATCCATGGCATTTTCCAGGCAAGAATACTGGAGTGGGGTGCCATTGCCTTCTCCATAAGTGGCAGAGGCCAGGTTCAATCCAGGCGCTTGGGATACGGGCTTTGTGCTGGGTTCTGTTGCTGTTGTTGAGTCACTAAGTCATGTCCCACTCTTTGCACCACGTGGACTGCAGCACGCCAGGCTCTGCTACCCAGTTCTATCCTCCAGTTCTCCACTATCGCCCAGAGTTTGCTCCAATTTGTGTCCACTGAGTGAGTGATGCTCTTTAACCATCTCATCCTTTGCCTTCAATCTTTCCCGGCACCCTATTTTTGCCCTGAGGCTAGAGGCTCTACCAATCCTTGATGGCCTTCTGTCTTTTCCCTCCAGGGACTTCCCCGTTTCCTGAAGGAGTGTAGAGGTTCAGCAAAGGCCCATGCTCATGTCCAGAGCATTCCTTTTTAGTTGTTTTACAGCACTTCCAGGAGGATCACACTCAAGTTCTGTGTCAGTCATTTGGGGTCAAAATTGTTGACCAGAACACTTAATTTAATAGTGACAGAAAGAAAGCACTGGAGAAATAAACCATGCTGGAGAGTGCCAGGACTGATGCTCATAGGTATGGTTCTGGCTGACAGCAGCTCTTTTCCAATTCTGGGTTGGGAAATCTGTTCAGTAGATTGTGAGCAGTAGTCTTTAGAAATAATAGAACAGAATAGAATAGGATGTGTCAGAGTGCATTACATGTAATATGGGTAAGTTATGTGTGTAGACATATATTTAGGTCATGCCAGAAATGTGGTTCTTATTGTGGTTTGTGGTAAAAAAAAATGTTTGAATAAACTGGGCTAGAGTAGCCTTTACTGTGCTAACCATCCATGACCAAAACAACATTCACTGTACTCTTTTGCTCTCAAATGAATTGAGATCAATATATATTTGTGTTGTTGTTACTTAGTTGCTAACTCAAGTCCGACTGTTTGTGACCCCATAGATTGTAGCCCACTGGGGTCCTCTGTCCATGGGATTTCCCAGGTTCTTTATCACTGAACCACCAGGGAAGCCCCCTGAATCTGTGTACTTCAACAGTAAACACACTTGCATAGTGTTTGGGCACTAAAGGGGATGTACCTGTAGATCCAAAGCTTGGATCAGGATTCTGCTGGAGATGGTTCATCTGGAGAGTCTGTGACAGGTGGATGGTAGGTTGTCACAGTAGAAGAGTCACTAGGAGACAAAGTCACCTTGAGTAGCATATGAACGAATAAAGAAGCAGAGGGAAGAACCCTGGAGAACCGCTTATCTTGAAGGTGGAGATAAAGGAAAAGGAGTTCACCAGAATCACTGTGATGGGCTTCCCAGGTGGCGCGAGTGGTAAAAAAAGAGAAAGTGAAAGTCACTCAGTCATGTCTGACTGTTTGAGACTCCAAAGACTATACAGTCCATGGAGTTCTCCAGGCCAGAATACTGGAGTGGGTAGCCTTTCCCTTCTCCAGGGGATCTTCCCAACCCAGGGACTGAACCCAGGTCTCTTGAATAGCAGGTGGATTCTTTACCAGCTGAGCCACCAGGGAAGAACCTGCCTGCGATGTAAGAGACAAAGAGACATGGGTTTGATTCCTGGGTCTGGAAGATCCCCTGGAAGAGGGCATGGCAACCCACTCCAGTATTCTTGTTAGGAGAGTCCCAAGGACAGAGGAGCCTGGTCACAAAGACTTGGACACGACTGAAGTGACTTAGCATGCATGGATGCATGGTGATGGAATAGACAGACAGAGGTGGGAGCAGAAGCAGGAGGATGTTGGCCAGGAGAGTTTCAAGACTGTCAAGTGTGGCAGGAGTTCAAAGTAGAGAAGAGCTGAAAAAGCACAGACTGAATTGAGCAACGTGAAGACTTTGCTTGGCAGCGGTGGCAGTCACACTGCAGAGGGCTGAGTGTGAGTGAAGACAGAGATGTTGGGGAATGGACAACTCTTCCAGAACACTGGACAGTGAAAGAGGGAGGGCAGGAGGCCATTGGCTGGACAGGGGAGAATCGGCTTCTCTCGAGAGTTTAGTCTCACAGAAAAAGACAAAATATTTGATAAGTGAGGCTTACAGGAAGCCATAAGGATACTTAATCTTTGTTAGAAGGGATGCAATGAAGCTATGGGTTTCTCCCCCTGTTTTTTTCATCTCTGAACTGTCACATAAGAATTTCTGTTAATTGCTAAGACAAAGAACTGTGACAGTGACTGCTGTTGATTCTGGTTATTTATGCAAATAGTGGCTAAGTTCATTTAGGAATTATGATTTCAAATTGTAGTACATAATACAATCAAATGCCCAGAATTAAGAAGGGGAAAAAAAAGTCAGTGAGGGAAAGGGAGATGAAGTAGTAGCCAAAAGGAAACTACACTGATATAGGTTAACAATATCACTTCTCTCACTCCATTAAGAATAATGAAATAATGGACTATATTCTGAAAACTAAAAATACTGTGAACAGTTGATAGAATCTCAAAGAACAGATGATATTTTCTCTACTTTTATAATGAAAAACAGACTTACTAAGTTACTTTTTGTGTGTCTATTTGCTTTATTGCATCTTTGAGAGAAATCAGGGGCAGGCATCTTATCACTGACCTGTATGAGTCAAGATAAGAATTCTGTTTTGAGGTCTGTAGATTTGGGGGCTGTAATTATCACAGTCTCAAAGTAGATTCCCAAGTGTTGCATAATTATTGCAACAATTAGCCTTTAAAAAGTAAGGAAATTGGGTCTAAGTATGAACATTTGTATTTTAGTCCTTCTTTCTTCCAGGAATGAAGAAAGCCCTGGAACTCTTGATTTTCACCCTTTTCTAACAACCTTTAGCTAGGATTTTTCCAGTAGTCATGTATGGATGTGAGATTTGGACTATAAAGAAAACTGAGCCCCAAAGAATTGATGCTTTTGAACTGTGGTTTGGAGAAGACTCTTGAGAGTCCCTTGGAATGCGAGGAGACCCAACCAGTCACTCCTAAAGGAAATCAGTCCTGAATGTTCATTGGAAGGACTGATGTTGAAGCTGAAGCTCCAATACTTTGGCCACCTGATGCAAAGAACTGACTCATTTGAAAAGACCTTGATGCTGGGAAAGATTGAGGGCAGGAGGAGAAGAGGACAGCAGAGGATGAGATGGTTGGATGGCATCACTGACTTGATGCACAGGAGTTTGAGTAAGCTCCCAGGGAGTTGGTGATGAACAGGGAGGCCTGGCGTGCTGTGGTCCATGGGGTTGCAAAGAGTCGGACACGACTGAGAGACTGAACTGAACTGATTAATTGTTTTTGATTAACTGCCATTAAAAAATTATTTACAGTAGAAGAGAAAGGGTTTGCCCTGAACAAATTTACACATAAATCTTGTAGATAAGAAATATCTTTGGTTTTACTGAATTTAAATATTCATCTGTGTAAATGGTTTCTAGCCCTTGCTCGCAAATACTTTGTCTTCAATATTTGAACTCTGCAAAAAACAGTAATTCTATGATCCATCAAGATTTGAACATTGAGTTTTGATTATTCAAACATGGAGAGTTGTGTGTATGTGTGTGTGTGTGTGTGTGTGTGTNAGCCCTTGCTCGCAAATACTTTGTCTTCAATATTTGAACTCTGCAAAAAACAGTAATTCTATGATCCATCAAGATTTGAACATTGAGTTTTGATTATTCAAACATGGAGAGTTGTGTGTATGTGTGTGTGTGTGTGTGTGTGTGTGTGTGTGTATTTGTGGTGGGAATGGGGTTGTGCAGTTCACTTTGAATGTTCCACTTCCCTGGAAGTCCAATGGTTAAGACTCCCAGCTCTCAATGCAGAGGATACAGATTTGATCCCTAGGCAGGGAATTAAGATCCTGCGTGGCCCACAGTGTGGCAAAACAACAGCAACAACAAAAAGATGTCTATGGTATATTCTTAAGTTAAAAACAAAAAAAGTAAATTATGTTCTGGGTGGAGCTATGGGATTTATAGGAAGAGGGGACTCTTGTTTAGTTCAACTTATAATTCCAAGTCAAGGTGACTCATTTGGGCATCTGAAGGTCAGTGTACCTCTGGAAGGAGACTGACTCCTCCCTGGCTATTTTTCTACAAGTTAGGATGCAAAACCTCTGAATTTCTTCTTAAATATCTCTTAGTACTTGTCACTTTTGAAGTCATGAAAGTGAAAGCTGAATTTTAAGCATAAAGGAAAAAGTATCTTATACAGTGAGAAAAAACTGGCACAAGAAATTCTCAGAAAGAACTTAGTGAATTTTAATAAATCCTTTGAAGTTATTCTCGAATGACTGAATTCATTGTCCAAAGACTCAAAATAAGGAGTTGGAATTTCCCACTCTTTGCCACACTCCTGGATCCCAGGCATAGTTTTCAAAATAAATGGGAATAGCCAGGCCCCAGTGCCAGAATGAGGCTGAGGTTTTATATAGTTTCTCCCTCATGAAGTACAATTTTAGCTGTTTTTGTTTTGAACAAAATTCTCTTGGTTAGTCCAGTTGGTTAAAGCTGGTGCTAGCTAACTTGAATAAGTGCCAGATGTCTAGAGGGAGACAAGCTTAGCCTCTCTCTGGGTTGGGAGGAGAGTCTTGTTGATCACTGCCTACCCTTCTCTGCCTCCTCAGCCTGGCTGACAAAGCTCCTTTTTGTTGATGTGCTTGCCCTCTTGGTTATGAGCACAGGGTTTAAAATGATTTACCCCCTAAGGCAGGTGGGGGTGGAGGTCATGGGGAGAATTCTCATCAGTCTCTAGGAGCAGGTCAGGATAGCTTTGTCTCCCTTCTCCATGAGTAGCTGGGTGGGAAACCTACCACCTTAAGGATAGCTGGCCTCTTCCAGGGGGCAGGGATTTTAGCCTCAACCCCTTCTAATTAGGAGAAGGGTCCAAGACCTGGGGACTTTCCAGGAGGCACAGTGGTAAAGAATCCCCCTGCCAATGCAGGAGAAGCAGGAGATGCAGTTTCAATCCTTGGGTTGGAAAGATCCCTGGAAGAGGAAATAGCAACCCACTGTAATATTCTTTACCAGATAATCCCACGGACAGAGGAGCCTGGCAGACCACAGTCAATGAGGTCTCAGACTCGGACAGAACTGAAGCGACTGAGCATGCATGCACCAAGACCTATATCAGCCACCTTTTTTTCCCCTGCACAATCCCCACTAGATCTTTCCTTTCATTATGCAAGGCCAGACATGTCCCAGTGGTGAACATTGGGCATGGAACACTTTAGGAAAATCCCTTCACAGTCATGTTCCGGCTGGAAAACCCCAATGAAAGAACAAAGCAGACACAAACCTGGGTAGAGGAAGCCAGGGAACCAGATGCAAAGCCAGAAGAGTCAGAACAAACCTCTGGCCACTTTTATATCCAGTGTCTTTATGTCTTTATAGCTGTTGAGTCTAAGGGCCCAGCTAGAATCCTCTCCATTGAAGAAAGTGTTCAGAGGAAATTGACTTGATTCTTTATCTCTGAGAAACTCGGGTAGCTGCTAGTAACCTTTGCTGCTGTGCTGTCCGACTCTTTGTGGCCCAATGGACTGTAGTCCACCAGGCTCCTCTGTCCGTGAGATTTTTCAGGCAAGAATACTCGAGTGGGTTGCCATTTCCTCCTCCAGGGGATCTCCCAGCCCAGGGACTGAACCCAAGTTTCCTTTGTCTCCTGCATTGGCAGCCAGATTCTCTAACACTGAGCCACCTTGAGAAGTGCCCAGTAGCATTTACAAGAATTTCGTACAAGCAACTTACTTGTGTTTGAGTATCTTTATGATTTCTTTCAATGGTCTGAACAGAAATGTATTGTTATGTACCAATACCACATAAATATATGTCCCCCAATAATTTCGTACACATAAACACGTAGTTTTCTGCTTATAACTTCTGCTCCATCTCCTTGCCCTAAACCTTATAAGAAATTCATTCATTTATAACTTTTCCTGGCTGTACAGGTTGGTCATAACTTTCCTTCCTGACCAACCTAGACAGCACATTAAAGAGCAGAGACATTACTTTGCCAACAAAGGTCCGTCTAGTCAAGGCTATGGTCTTTCCAGTGGTCATGTATGGATGTGAGAGTAGGACTTAAAAGAATGCTGAGTGCAGAAGAATTGATGGTTTTGAACTGTAGTGTTGGAGAAGACTCTTGAGAGTCCCTTGGACTGCAAGGAGATCCAACCAGTCCATCCTAAAGGAGATCAGTCCTGGGTTCATTGGAAGGACTGATGTTGAAGCTGAAACTCCAGTACTTTGGCCACCTGATGCAAAGAGCTGACTCTTTTGAAAAGACACTGATGATGGGAAAGATTGAGAGCAGGAGGAGTAGGGGACGACAGAGGATGAGACGGTTGGATGGTATCACCGACTCAATCGACATGGGTTTGGGTGGACTCAGGGAGCTGGTGATGGACAGGGAGGCCTGGCATGCTGCAATTCATGGGGTCGCAAAGAGTCGGACACGACTGAGCGACTGAACTGAACTGGCTGTATAAAGTTTTAAAAGTAGTCTCTGCTGTTATTTTCCTAGCTAAAGAGAGGTTGTCTGGCAATGGTATTGAGAGAGGAAAGGCGGCCGTGCAGGGAATATTACAATACCAGAAATGGAAGACCGGGAACCAGCAGGGACTCACAGAAAGATCTGCGTCCCATCCCCAGTCTCTTGCCCAAGAGACAGCGAGTCTTCTGCCCTTTAGATATAAATATACCTTCATGTTTTGCCTATGAAGAAACAAGACGCGGTGTAAGAGGAGAAAAACTGGTCTGGAGAGTATTTTTCAAGCGCGGGATTGCCTCATGGCACAAACGTCGTCTAGTCCATTTTCTCACAAACCGAGGGAGAAAGCTGCATGAATAGGGCTGCGTGTTTGGGGCGGTGGGGTGGGGCCAGGAGGGGAGGAGACACGTCCCCGCCCTCCCGGGAGGCGGGAGNTTTCAAGCGCGGGATTGCCTCATGGCACAAACGTCGTCTAGTCCATTTTCTCACAAACCGAGGGAGAAAGCTGCATGAATAGGGCTGCGTGTTTGGGGCGGTGGGGTGGGGCCAGGAGGGGAGGAGACACGTCCCCGCCCTCCCGGGAGGCGGGAGGGAGAGGAAAAACCTTTGCCGGGGACCTGCGGCTCCGTCCCTTTCCGCGTCGCCTGCCCCCCTGGCGGTCGCCAGTCCCCCGGTAGCGCTGGCCGAGGCCTCTGGCGGCGGTGGGTTTCCTGCGCTTCGGGACGGCGGGAGAAGAGCAATCCTCGAGTCCCGGGGGACACAGCACGGTCATCCGCGCAGAGGACCATCCCTGGCGGCAGACCCTCGCCGGTCCTCCCGGTGTCCACACCCCGGCGCCCGCGTCGTCTGCGCGCCCACATTCGCTCCGCCGCGCGCGGCTCCCACGCCCCTGGCTGCCGCCTGCCGGGCGGCGGATCCGCCTCCCCGGTTGGACCGGGAGGGTCGGCGGCGGCGTCTTTAAGGCAGCGTCCCCGCCCCTGCCTCGTCCCCGCTCTCCCCCGCCCTCGCTCCTCCAGACCTCCCCGGAGCTGGCGGCGGCGAGGAGCAGGTGCCGGCGAAGCCCTCGCGTGCCGCTGCCCGGCCCGAGGTGGTAGCGGCGCCCGGCGCTCCGCCTGCCCTCCTCCGGGCCGCACCTCGGCTCCTACGCGCGCGGGGACATGTCGGTGGCGACGGGCGGCAGCGAGGCGACCGGCGGGGCCGCGGGCAGCGGTGCGCGGGTTTTCTTCCAGAGTCCTCGGGGCGGCGCCGGCGGCAGCCCGGGCTCGAGCAGCGGCTCGGGCTCCTCCCGGGAGGACTCGGCGCCCGCGGCCACCGCGGGTCCCGCCGGGCACGTTCAGCAGCAGCAGCAGCAGCAGCAACAGCGGCGCCACCAGCAGGGAAAGGTGACGGTAAAATACGATCGCAAGGAGCTTCGGAAACGGCTTGTGCTGGAGGAGTGGATCGTGGAGCAGCTGGGACAGCTGTATGGCTGCGAGGTACCTGGGCGCTGGGTCGGGAGGGGCGCGGGGCGCGGGGCAGACTCGCGCACCCGGTTGTGCTAACACAGGAATTCTCCACGGCTCCGGCTCCCGGCTGCGCGCCGCCCCGGTTCCCGGGGACCGAGGTCTGGGAGCGAGACGCGGCGCGTTCTCTCCCCAGGGTGCCCTCTGGTGCCAGGGCTCACCCTGCTTGGGTTCAGCTGCCGGGTGCCCAGAGAGCTGGGGGCCCCGTGATGATCGTGGGGAGGTCGGGTCTTGCTCAGCGCTCCCAACCCCGGGCTCTCCTCGGCTTCAGCTGCAGCTTCCCCAAGTGGGGCTCGGAGGGGCTCACCCAGCTGCGCGCAAGAACAGGACTCCCTGCCAGGATCCAACCCCGAGTTTTGTGGAGAGGGAGCAGGGAAGAGACTGAAAGCCGCTTCACCGAGAGGAGAGGTTCTGGGGATCCCAGAGGCCCCCTGCGTTCTTGAAATAATATCACAAAACCGTAAGCTGAACGCGTTCCCTGTTCCATCCAGCCCAGACGCGTGTCTCCACGATTTGTCCTTGCCTTACCAAAGCTGCACGCGTTGAGCTTTGTTGAAGCAGGTTTCTTTTTTCCTGCCCAGTTTCAGTTACTCCCATTGATGGGAGCAGAATGAGAGCCTTGGGCAACCTGGAAGGGTGCGGGGTGGAGGTAGGGAGCCTGCGGGTGTGCTGGGAATTCCCCAGCTCCCACTCCGCCGCGATATTTACTTCTCACAGTTCAGGGGCTAAGCCTGTACGCAAGTCTGCCGCATAAGGAGAAATGGTTGATGTGTTTTTGGAGAAATATTAAGAACAAACTGTAACAAAACTGTGCTTACCGGAAAAGGACCGAAGCTAAAATGCTCTCCCAGGAGAGTCTTTTTAATGGCAGTGATTGTAAATGAAGTATTCTACTTCTCTTAAGGGAGTGGAGTTTGGAAAGGGTGGATGGATGAAGAGGGTTAATAATTAAGGATATGGCTTCTGAGTTAAAGCTGGGTTTGTATTCATCCGGCTGTTACCCTCTTCAGCAAAAATGAAAGCCAGATGAACCCACTGGCTTTTCCTCTGGTTTGGATTTCACACATTTTATGGCCTATTGTGAATACTATTTTCCTTAATATTCTCATCGAGCCAGGAAACAGCATTCTCATTACGGACTCCTGATGAATGATTATGATATAATGAAGCTTGACTATATGACTAATGGGCATGTAAAAATATATTGTTCCTCCAGCCCAGCTCTTATAAAAGCATTTTAATTGCGTAAATAAAAACTGGCCCAAATCGAAAATGTTTATGGTGTTTTTTAAGTAAGAAGTTGGCAAAACTCTTTAAAGAAACAATATATTTGATTTCGATGGGATTACTGTGGGGGTGGATGGAAGACTCAGTCTTGCCTCTGTAGAATCCAATTAGTTTTCATTTATTTCATAGTAGTCTTTATGCTCCATTTTGGGTTTAGAGAAGATTTGGGTTAATAGAGAAACTGCTGTTGAAATTAGCTATCCTTTAGTAATGCTCCTTTTATGGCAGACCAATTACATGTAGCTTGGGAAAGAGTAACTGGTAAAAAAAATGGAAGATTGAATGCTCATTGTATTAAACATGTAGATTAGGTACCTATTTTAAAGGGTAAAGATGACCTTGAATCTTTTCCTTGTGCTTCTCACATTTGAGACCTCCACATAGAGCAAACAGCTATATCTGAGAGGTTTTGTGGTCAAATGACACAAGATGCTGTATGCTGCCGGCTTGTTACTAAAATGTGGCAGGTATTTCTATTCAAGTTGCTTGTTCTGTCATGTTAGGTTGAAGAGCTATAAGTCATGTTGGCAATTTATAAATACTATGCTGATGCTACACCTTCACTGAATAATAAAAAGCCTGTGGACTAATAAGTAGCCATATAAAGGACTGTCTTCTTCCATCTCTTTCTCCACTAGTAGGTCTCTATTTTTAGCTTCAGCTCTCTGGTCTGATAGCCTCTCCTCCTTGATAGTTTCAAGTATTTCAGCCTCTGGTGTGTAAACTGAGAAGGACCTAGCTGGTTTGTAGCTCTGAATCTCCTGAATATGACGGTTAGTAAATGTCCAAATGGTGTGTGTGTGTGAAATTGACATGGAAAGCCAACCTGCCAGACTTCAGCTTGGCCAGAGGCTTGAGCTGTCTGCCAGGTTGGTTGCCTTCTAGATGTAATTTCAGAAAAAAATTTCAAAAAAAATTGCATCAGGGAGGTCAGCAGTTAGATGCTCTATCCTTTTCAGAATAGGAAATAGTGGTCTTTTAGAGTGCCATAAAGTGTGATATTTTAAATTAGAAAGGAATGGGGGAAATACACAGAATAATTTCCCGGCTATGGTTTTATCTAGAAGTTTGCAGTGACCAATCAGTTTTGTATAGAGAATAACACAAAGAGAATTTATGGAGTACTTGTGTTAGGTCCCAGGTGTTGTTCTAGGCCCTTTGTGTGCACTGATTCATTAGTCTTTACAACAACCCACATGAACAGGGTGCTGTTATCCTCTCAGACACAGCAGAATTAAAAGGCTTTCCCAAGCTCCGTAGCTGGTGGACTGCACTGGGTGGATGGCATGCACTCTGAGTCCATGTTCTAACCACCAAACCTGCTTCTAACTCTGCAGTGTCCTGTGTAAGATAACAGGCGGAGGCCTCACAGCATGTGTCTGAATACTTAGAAGTGTCTCTTTAAAATATGTTCTATCCTCCTACCTTGACTACTGTATCTTCATAATGACCCAGGAAGGGAGGTTTGAACCATGAATTCCCAGATCTCCCAAAGCTCAGAACTGATCAAAAGAACTGTTCCCTGGCCCAGAGCCTGCTTCTTTTCGCTGTTCACCTGTGATGCCATCCTACCTGAAGGGCATGGTGTCCACTTGCACGTCCAGTCTGTCCACACCCTCTGCCACCCTCTAACCCTGCCTCTGGCTCCAACCAAGGAGGCCAGACCTTGAAAGAGATGGTTCATGCCTTGGAAGTGTCTGTGTATTTGATCAGGGGATGCTGGGGACTTGAAGTGTAGCCTAAAACGAGATGGAGGCTTACCGGTCCTGGGTGGGTAAGTCCACCTGGTACTTTGCAGGAAAATGCCTGTGGCAGGAGTGGCCCAGGGCTGTGACCCCTCTTACACAGTCTAAGCATAGTATCGTTAAACAGCACAGCCTTTTGGATATAAACATAAATGTCTTTATAGATTCTAAAATGCTTATGTTTATAGTTATTTTCCATTTCATCTACTTGTACAGGTAGCTACATTTTCACCTAGGAATTTGATTATCCTGGAACTGCAAGGTTAACTCTGCATCAGCATGTAAGGATTTCTGTTTTAAGACATTTCATCTCTCTCCCAAACCCTGATGGTTTTAAAGAGCATTTGATATCTGGCATACTGTCTACTTTGACAAGTATTGCAAGAGGACTTACTGGATAAGTCATGTCAATTTTTCTCATCTTGCCCAGCATCAAGATAACATCGGTACTTCCAGTTTTGCAATTTGATTTGCTTTGGAAATAAAAGCCCGTCGTTAATCTCGGATTACTGAAACCCCCGCAGCAGCCTAGGCAGAAACAGACTTGTACACAGAGGGCATCCCCTGGTGATCCTGACTGTCCATTCAGAAGGACTTTCATTTTCCAGCATCAGTCTGCATTTTTTAAAATTTTATTTATGTTTTTAATTAAAGGATAATGGCTTTACAGAATTTTGTTGTTTTCTGTCAAACCTCAACATGATGTCTGTGTTTTAAAAAGCGGTTTCTGGCACATTACACTTGTTCATCTTCCCTTACTCCCTACCATCTTCATTTTGTAAATCAGTGGTTCTCAAAATATTTTGATTGTGACCCTAGAAAGAAATCTCCTTGCTTCCTGATACCTACACTGACACATGGATGAATGCAGAGATTCACAAAGACCAGTTAATGTTGCTGCTGCTGCTGCTAAGTCGCTTCAGTCATGTCTCACTCTGTGCGACCCCATAGACGGCAGCCCACCAGGCTCCTCCGTCCCTGGGATTCTCCAGGCAAGAACACTGGAGTGGGTTGCCATGTCCTTCTCCAATGCATGAAAGTGAAGAGTGAAAGTGAAGTCGCTCAGTTGTGTCCGACTCTTAGTGACCCCATGGACTGCAGTCTATCAGGCTCCTCCACCCATGGGATTTTCCAGGCAAGAATACTGGAGTGGGTCGCCATTGCCTTCTCCAGTTAATGTTATCATGTACGCAAAAGAAAAATTACCAAGTTAATATAAAATGCATGCATACATGCCAAGTTGCTTCAGTCGTGTCTGACTCTTTGCAGCCCCATGGACCTGCCAGACTCCTCTGTCCATGGCAAGAGTACTAGACTGGGTTGACATGCCCTCTGCCAGGGGATCTACCTGACCTAGGAATCGAACCCACATCTCTTAAGTCTCCTGCATTGGCAGGCAGGTTCTTTACCACTAGCACCATCTGGGAAGCCCCTAATATAAAATATGACTTTATTAATATTTAAATACAATATTCTGTTCTATATAATTTACCAGAATTGCTGGCTATGACTCTCTAAATTGATTTCATCACACACTTGGGGGTTGTGATCTGCCATTAAAAATGTACTGTTCCAGAAAGGGAAACACTTAAACATATTTAAGAGGCAAAGCTAAAATTTATTAAGTACTTTCTGTATCAGGTATGGTTCATGTAATCCTAGTAACAACCTCTGATAGTCCCATGGATGTGGAAACTGAGGCTCAGAGAAGTCTAGAAGTTGCCTGAGACCCCTCAGCTGGAACACAGCAGAACAGGGCTGTGTCCAGAAAGCCAGATGTACCCTAACCACTGCTTCCTGAGATAGGACAGTGCCTGGCACTCTGTGAACCCCTGTAGGTTACCTGCTCCTGGATGCAGCTGTGGTAACTTTGGGGTTGACTGACGTTGCATGTAGAGGGACACAGGTGTCTGTGTGTTTGTTCGTGGATCAGGCTTCTTTTTAGTTCAGGTCCTCACTTTGTTCTCAACTCCCACTCTACAACATCAAATTAGCCTGCTTTGCTGGAAGGTAGAAACTGCTCTCTAGAAGATGGTTTGCAGATAATGTGGCAAATCCCCATTTAGGTAGCTATTTGAGAATGAATTGGCTTTTCAACAAAACTGCTTAAAATGGATACCAAGGAGGAAGGGGGGATGGGATGAATTGGGAGATTGGGATTGACAAACATACCCTACGATGAACGTGGGTTGCCATTCCCTTCTCCAGGGGATCTTCCTGACCCAGGGGTCAAACCTGGGTCTCCCATGTTGCTGGCAGATTCTTCACTGTCCGAGCGACCAGGGAAGCCCCTAACGTATGAAATAGACAACTCATGAGAGCCTATTGTATAGCACGGGGAACTCCACTCAGCACTCTGTGATCACCTAAATGGGAAGGAAATCCGAGGACAGGGGCTATATGTATCCATGCAACTGGTTTCACTTTGCTGTGCAGCAGAAACTAACACAGCACTGTAACACAGCTATACTCCAACTAAAAAAAAAAAAAAAAAAGAACTGCTTAAAGAAAACACCATAAAACTCAATCTGTAAAATATTATGGAATAAATTAAACATGTTTAAAATTCTATGAATAAAATAATTTGAAATTGCCAAAGGCTGAAAAGGAAACTGTGCTGAACAAGTTCCCTTCGGAGCAAGGGTTAGGGAAATCTGACGTGGAGGCAGTGGGTGAAAGAGTGAATGCTTTGCAGTGAGGGAGCCTGAAAGCTACATTGTCCCCTGCATCGAGGAGTGCTGAGATGGGGCGACTTCCTTACTAACTTCTGAGCCCCGCTTTCCCCTGTGTTTAAGGGAATCATCCTGGCTCCTTGGCAGGGTTGTTTTGAGCTCTGCATGGGTCAGACCACGGAGCTGGAACTTAGCGGGTGTAGTTTGAACCACGCATAGGTGCGTGCTCGGTCAGTCAGTTGTGTCTGACTCTCTGTGACCCCATGGACTGTAGCTCTCCAGGCTCCTCTGTCCATGGGATTTTCCAGGCAAGAATACTGGGATGGATTGCCATTTCCTCTTCGAGGGGATCTTCCCGCTGCGTCTCCTCCACTGGAAGATGGATTCTTTACCACTGAGCCTCCTGGGAAGCCCCAGTTGGAACCATAACCAGCCACTAACTGTTGGTCATTTTCTATGATACAGGAAGGCAGAAGTGGGGAAGAAAATGAAGTCTTCATACCTAGTTGGTGGTAGAGTTTGGAGATGGATATGGGGTCAGAGGTGTTGGTGTGTCTTTGAACTTGAACATGAGCAAATATCATTCCCCCCACCCCCTTTTTTTTTCTAGCACCTTCCTTATTCTGGAAGTCCTTGTGAGTTTTCATTTATGTGGAGAGAAGTTCCTATTGTTCAGTCACAAAGTTGTGTTTGACTGTTTGTGACCCATGGATCCTCTGTCCTCCACTCTCTCTCTGAGTTTGCTCAAATTCATGTCTGTTAAGTCGGTGATGCTACCTAGCCCTCTCATCCTCTGATGCCCTTGTCTCCCTTTGTCTTCAGTCTTTCCCAGCATCAGGGACTTAGGCATCAACAGTTTGAAAGCAGGGTTGATTTTAATTTTCTTCGTCTGTGTCCTGAGTAGGGCTCAAACATGAAGCATTAGCGTGAATGAATGAAAAAGAATCAACCTTCAGAAAACTTTTGAAAAGTCATTGTTGTTTTAGTCCTGGATTATTTTTAGCGATGCTCCTTTATCATACTTCTGGCTATGGAAAAATACTAATCTAGGGTTTTGTTAAACAGTCATCCATATCAAGCTCTAGCATCTTTACTGTTTGACTTCAACATTTTTGGATATACACCTACCTTCACTGACTTATTTGCTTGAAATAGGAACTTAAAGACAGTAGCTGCAGCTAATTGATTTTTAAGCTTAGATTGAGAGAATTCTTTTCACGATTGAACTTCTTCCTCCAATGTCCTGTTCACTCTTTTCCTTTGCTTCTACTGTGCCCCTTGCCACACTAACCTACCTGCCCTTCTCATCTCTGGCAACTGTTTGCTTCCAGGATCTTCTGTTTTTCTCCCACCGTTGAAACAATCTGGCTTCCTAGGGTGTCCTTGCTCACCTCACAGCTGTCCTCTTTCTAGATGGAGGGCACAGTGAAGTCTGTTTCATTTTCCTTCTGGTCTGCACACCATATGCATAACTGCGTTTTGTAGTCTGCTCTCCTGTCTCTTGTCTCATGCACTTGGCTATTTCACACCTTCACCTGGCTTTACAAGGTACCTTTCTTGTTACCTGAACTGCCCCTCTCAGCCTCCCATGTTCAAGCCAGGCCAACTGCCCTCCCAAGCAGGCTCTCAATTACTCTCCTATCTGGGCTGCTTTTTCAGCTTCCCCTTTTCACCCCAGCACACACACAAGTTGCAGAGTTTCTTTTTGTTACCAACAACCCCCTACCACAAAAATGCTCTCCTTTTTCAATCCTGTACTTCCTTTGATTGTGGCCCTATCTTCTCTTTCCCTTACTATTTTTCCAGATCTTTCTCCTCCGTGACACCACTGTTTATCCATCACCATCTGATGTCGCTTTCTGCCACAGTTTCCCTGAGGATCTCCCGGTTGCTCAATCCAGTGGGTTTGTTTGGATCTCTATGTCATTGACTTTCTGAGGCCTTCAGTGCTCTTCCGCTTTTCCTTGGGAACCCCTTTGCTCTAAGCAGATCTCTCCTGGGTCTCATCCTAATCACTAGTGACTCTTCCAGCCTCCTCTCTGCATTTTCCTCCTCTGCCTTCCTCTTCAGTGATGTCACACCAGGTCTGTCTTTGAGTCCCTACTCTATTCTCTCTATTTTTCTTCCCACTGCTACATCCTCTTTCTGGGTGATATGAATAGTCCTGTGGCTTCAGTCGCTGTTCATATACTGACAACTCTTCAATCTCCATTTTTAGCCCTGATCTGTTTTCGGAGTGCCAGACATATTCAGATGCCGGGTGGGAGCCTCACCTTCAGCTGCTCTGAAGCTGAGTTTCTTGTCATCCTCTGCAAACCCGCCCTCTTCCTCAGTTGCCTCGGTGGGTGGTGGGCACGCCACCACAGGTGTCCCAGCCCAAATCACGCTGGCTCCCTTCTCTGACCTCTCCCTGCGGGTCACACCCAGCAGTCAGGAGACCTTGTTGATGCCTGCGCCTTCAAGCCCTGGAGTCTGACTGCGTGGCTTCTCACTGCCACCGCTTTAGTCCAGCACCTTACAACATCTCACCTGTACTATAGCACGAGACACTTTGGTCTCTTGTCCCTCAAATTCCTGCTATTACGAGTACTAGTACTACTATAATCCCTCTACCAGTGCTGCTGGTATCACTACTTCTGCTACTCAAATAGCTCTCGGTCAAGGGCCGGGTGATGTATACGTTTTATCTCCAATAGCTGATCCTGGCAGTAACTTTATGGGGTGCGGAGTATTATCTTCATTGCTTCGCATTATAGAGGAAGAAACTGAGGTCAGAGAAGTTGCTCCTTGTCCCTGTCCAAGGTCACGGTCACTCTCAAAGTCACATGGCCTCCATGCTGCCATTGCTCCCATCAGCTGCTTGTCTCAAGTTCTTACTGCACACCTGATCCTTGCTGAGCTGGAGTTCAGTCCTTGCAGTAACTCGGGAAGGGAGGTCGAGAGACTGCAGTACAGAGATCTTGAGCCACAGGTCTTAGTCAGAGGTAATATCATCTCAAGTGGCGAAGCTGGAGTGAAGCCCTGTCCCCAGTTCCTGAGATGGGGTCTTCTCCTCTGATCCCTTACCTGCAGCTCTCCCTCCCCACGGGAGCTTAGGAGCCCCATCCACGTGGCTGGAGTGTTTCCAAAATCCCAGCCCGATCTAGTCACCCCCATAGCCTTTGGGGTACAGCTTAAGACAAAGCTCAGGGGTCCCCTCTCTGGTCTCATCTCTTGTCCGTACCCCACCCATGCTTCTTCAGTTATCAACTGAGATCCCAGGGCAGGTGAGGATCAAGAAAGTGAGATCCCCCTTGCATTCTCCCTCTGCCAGGGTCACCTCTCTCTTCCTTCTCCTCCTCACCTGTCTACCTCTTACCTCTGTGACAGGTGCTGTCCCTGGCAAGCTGGCCAACAGGCCTTTGCCAGCTTGTACTACCCATGTCTCAGCACCTTTCTATAATCCTGTCCCCTGGCCTTGCTGCCAGCTTCGTAAGGGTGGAATCTTGTGGTCCCTGCAGCCTGGGTGGCCTCTTCATCCTCTCTGCACTCAGGGGTCCAGGACCTGGCTGTCAAATGAGTGATGCACAAACTGGCCCTGTAGACCAGTTGGCAGCATCTTCTGGCGCCGTGCATTTCAGAAGTACATAACCCAAATTAAGTGCATTAATGTAGTATGATCTGCCTGTATTAATTAAAAACTTGCTCTTCTTGGGACTTCCTAGGTGGTCCAGAGATTAAGACCCCTCTCTTCCACTGCAGGGGACTCAGGTTCAATCCCTAGTCAGGGAACTCAGATCCCACATACAGCATGCAGCATGGCCAAAAAAACCCAAAACCCAACCCCCCAAATTTCTCTTCTATCATTGATGAAGTTTTGATTCTTTTTCATGGTTAGGAATTACATCCCTGTAGGTTTTGTTTTTTTTGTTTGTTTTTTTTTTTTTTGCCTGGAAAGTTCCCTGGGCAGAGGAGCCTGGCAGGCTACAGTCCATGGGGCCACAAAGAGTTGGACATGACTGAGCAACCCAGCAGACAGTTTTTTGAAACTGAATTAAAAGAGTATCATAATGGAATAAGGCACTGATGCCTGGGTCATAAAAGTCTTCAAAGGGAGTAATCACACATTACTGCCCTTCTTCTCTGTAATTTTAATTTTTTTTATTATGTATAAGAATATTACTCTGTTTGCACAGTAATTGTTCACTTCTTTGGGAGTGGAGATGCTTGCTGTACTGGGAAGAGGTGAGGGCTTTTCCAGCAGCAGATAACATTGAGAGCAACAGGCTCACACATGTCTTGATGGAACAAGGAATGAAAGCCAGGATTCCTGCCTCTGCTTAAAAGTTCAGGCCAATAAATTCTCACCAGGTTTTTCTTAGTCAGCGCTGGCATTTTGGAAATCTGTTCCACTGCATAAAAGTTGAGAAGAAAGGAGACCAGAGTGTGATTTAGTCTCTAAAGCATCACTTTATGGTTGAGGGTAAAATGATCACTGAAGGGTTTTTCCTTTTTGAAAGAATCCTTGGGGCAAACTGTGGAAAGACTTGTGGAGGGCAAGAATATTCATTTATTCATTCATTCCAACAGACATTTGCATTGATGGGGAAAGAGGAATAAGACGCCATCATCCATTTAAATTAGGTAAGAGAAAAAGAGAAAGTAAAGGAACCTTGTCCATTATAGGAGGAGAACGGAGGCATCCACGTAATTGGAAGTCCTTTGACGGCAGCAACTCTCTCCTGTTTGCAGTTGAATATGTGTTTTCAGTACATTTCTTTACTGTCTTTTCATACTACTTATGGGGTTCTTGAGGCAAGAATACTGAAATGGTTTGCCATTCCTTTTTCCAGTGGACCACGTTTTGTCAAAACTCTCCACCTATCCATCTTGGGTGGCCCTGCACAGCATGGCTCATAGCTTCCTTGAGTTACACAAGGCTGTGATCCATGTGATGATTTTGATTAGTTTCTGTGATTGAGGTTTTCATTCTGGAGGCTGTAGAATTATAGTTCTTGCTTCTTCTGTCTGTCATAAGGGTGGTGTCATCTGCATATCTGAGATTATTGATATTTCTCCTGGCAGTCTTGATTCCAGCTTGTGTTTCATCCAGCCTAGCATTTCCCATGATGTACTCTGCATATAAGTTAAATAAGCAGGGTGACAATATACAGCTTTGACATACTCCTTTCCCAATTTTGAACCAATTTTCTGCCACCCTTATGGCAGAAAGTGAAGAGAAACTAAAGAGCTTCTTGATGAAGGTGAAAGAGGAGACTGAAAAAGCTGGCTTAAAACGCAACATTCAAAAAGCCAAGATCATGGCATCCAGTCCCATCACTTCATGGCAAATAGAAGGGGAAACAATGAAAACAGTGGCAGACTATTTTCTTGGGCTCCAAAATCACTGCATAAGGTACTGCAGCCATGAAATTAAAAGACACTTGCCCTTTGGAAGGAAAGCTATGACAAACCTAGATAACATATTAAAAAGCAGAGACACTACTTTGCTGACAAAGGTCTGTCTAGTCAGAGCTTTTTCCAGAGGTTTTTCCAGTAGTGATGTATAGATGTGAGAGCTGGACCATAAAGAAGGCCGAGGCCCAAAGAATTAATGCTTTTGAACTGTGGTGTTGGAGAAGACTCTTGAGAGTCCCTTGGACTGCAAGACGATCCAACCAGTCAATCCTGAATACTCATTGGAAGGACTGATGCTGAAGCTAAAGCTCCAATACTTTGACCACCTGATATAAAGAGGCAACTCACTGGAAAAGACCCTGATGATGGGAAAGATTGAGGGCAGGAGGAGAAGGGGACAACAGAGGATGAGATGGTTGGATGGCATCACCGACTCAATGGACATGAAAGCAAACTCTGGGAGATGGTAAAAGACAGGGAAGCCTGACGTCCTGTAGTTCATGGGATCACAAAGGGTCAGACACGACTTAACAGGTGAACAATAACACGAAATTTACTGCCTAGTGGTTGCGTCCTTCTTTCTTTACTCTAAGCCTGTTTTCAGGAAGATTATCTTAAATTTATTGACATTATAATGTAAATGATTAAAAACATGTTATCTTTCATTTTAATAGGAAGTAAAGTCTTAAGTAAGAGAAAGTCATCATTTAATAACTGAACTTCAGGAATGAATAAATAGGGCAGACTATATCATTTATGGGCTATGGGACCTTGTTGGTGTCTATGAAATCTATGACTCAAAATCTGTTTCTAATATGATGCTGTGGGAATGACCTGGCCTCTGTTCTAGTGGGTGGCCCGCTTACCAGCCAGATGACCTTGGCGACCTATCATATTGATGAAAGGCTTTTGTTTTCAGGTTTTCTTTCCTCATCTTAAAAAAAGGGGGAGGAAGTCTAGGGCTTCCTTGACTGATCTTTAGAGGTTCTATAATAAATCCCGATGTGCACTGGAGAAAAGGAGATTTATTAAAGGGAGGGTGATGCTGTAAGCAGTAATGGAGGGGCTTTCCTTTCAAGACAAACCTGAGACAATTAAGCTAGTTCACTCAAAGATCGTCTGATTTCCATAGTCATTTCAGTAGCTAAAGTGAGTGTCTCCACCCTTCCCTTGCATAATCTCTTGTGTGGTACAACTTGGATGGGAAGGATCAAATTGAGAAGGCTTTTAAAAAAGAGAAAACCCCTCCATCCCCTTCCAGTGCTTTCCCCCTACCATTGACTTCCAAGTTGAATTTGAAATCTAATGGTGCAGATACTCAGAGCTACTCTTATCTCCCCCCCCCCTTTTTTTTTTTGCATTTAATTGGGCTAACCTTTAAGAAGAGCTGGCATATCTGACTTAAAGCTTTTAGACATATAATTTTTAATATTGGCTGTTAGGGACTTTTCCAGTTCTAATTATTTGTCCTTTATCTTGGCAGCTCATAATTAACTAATGGTGATATTTATTTTAACTTGAGGAGGATTTGTGTTGAGATATAAAATGAGCATTCAAGAGAGAAAAGTGCAGCAGATTTAGGAAATAAATTTTTAAAAAGGCGAGGAGCATAAATTAGCCTAAATAAGAGGCTGAAGAAATCTGTACTCAACAAATTAATTTCCACTGGGGAATTTGTTCCTGGAATGTCATGTTATAGTTAGATTTAGAACTAACATGACGGGATAGAAAAATGAAATTAAGATTTTTCATAGACAGTTCTGGTAGAAAGTGGAAAGCAGAACTGATTGCTCCTTATAATATCGGTTTATTTTCTTTTATGATAGACTCCATGTAGCCCCATCAGATAATCCCATTCAATCCATGCAAAAGCTCTGTGATGTAAGTAGTCATCCTATTTCTAAATGAGAAAATTGAGTCTCAGAGGGGCTTAGTAACATGTCCAAGTTTAAATTGCTGGTAAGAAAAACAAGACTCAGACTCAGAAGCAGTTCTTGGAAACCATGAGCATCAGTTTCACCTTCACCCCTGATCATTTCCATGTATTCTAGCATTTTTGACCAATACACCAGGCAAAACTTCTCAGCTTAATTTATTTTATATACTTTCAAATATTCTGCATCTTAGTTGAACAATTTATAGCATTCTGTTGTTTCTCAGATGAATCATTTACTGGATTCAGCTGTTTCCTTAGAAAAATTCAAATCCATCAGTTTTCAAGTGTACACCACAGTTAAGTGTATTGCTTGTTTTATTTTGCCAGGTTTGCACGAGTAGTTAGTATTGGGGTTCTTATGTTCTCCGCTTATCTGCTCAAATGGAGTTTTGAAATAAAAAGTTGGAAACTCACTTTAAATAAGCCATAGGATACAGAGTAGGTATTTTATCCTTCATATTTGAAAATTCCAAATATTATCTTTGACGTGAAGTAAAGAAATAATGCTTCTTCCAAATAAAATGTGAAAAATCCTAAAAAAATATCTTTTGCTTCTGCTAAAGAATATTTTTGTCCCGAGCTGCTGTGGTCAACCATCTGTTAATATCTTTTATGTTTTCTTTGTCAGTAGTACTACTAACAGAGCTGCTTTATTCATTTCCGCAAATATTAATTGAATCGAGTCTGTTTCAAGGCAAGCAGGTAAGGTGTTGCATTTTCAGACTGGTAAAGATGACTTTCCTGTTCTCACGAGCTCATATTGCACATAACAGTTCTAATTAGTCAACTGGTTTTTCTCCTGTTTGTGATGGGGTGTGGCAGCTCTTTAACAAGTCGAAAGAAAATGAGTCATTGATTGGGTGCTAAAACATGATTATGCTTGCTATAATGATAACACTCTACAAATATTACAACTAAAAAAAAATAACATGTACTATCTCTGGTAGACAAGTGTCTTTTGTTAAGCTAAAATATTCCATTTCTTCATCAAATCCAGATGGTTCAATGTTTAGTAATCTTATGCCAAAAGCACTTTATATGGATGGATGTTTAGATAATGAGAGTGTGTGTGTGTGTGTGTGTGTGTGTGTGTGTGTGTGCAGGTGTGTGTGTGTATCTAGGTAAACAGACCATCACTCAAACTAGCCTAAGACTTTAAAAGCATTTAGTTGACAGTCACATCTCAAACTTCTGGACTATTCCCATGTTAAACTTCAGAGAGGGATAGTAGGCTGCCTTTAATACGTGGAAGATCTGTCAGTTGAGTTCACTCATTATTCTAAAGAGGAACTAGTTTATTTATCCTTGACACTGTACTATAAATTGCCTTGCTTAAAGCAATTTAGAGCAGTCAAGGAGGGCAAAGAATGAGATACAGAGAACATACAAAGCATGCAAAGTGCAATCCAAATTCTCAAGGCAACCATTATGACTAAGACACTATCCTCCTCAGCTGCCTCTATGGTACCAGCTTGAGTTCTGAGCAGCCCTGGTGGGCGTGAGTGTGAGTGAGCAACACTCTTACCTCCTTTCAGGAGCCTCCATCCTGCTGCTCAAGGAGGGACTTCTTCATCTTCAGCCTTTCCTTCAGAAATCACAGACCTGGACACTGAAAATCTGTGCATTTCATCATATGGAAATGATGCCTCAGTAAAATGGCAGACATGCATACACAGAAGACTCTCCCTGTTTCTTCCTCTCTTTGCCCTGGAGAAGGGCATGGCTACCCACTCCAGTATTATTGCCTGGAGAATTCCATGGACAGAGGAGTTTGGTGGACTACAGTCTGTGGAGTTGCATAGAATTGGAAGCATACACAGCAGGGAGCTTGTCTACACCTTCTGCTCACCCTCAGCCCACTGCTGTGTGGCTGTCTCTCCTCTCCACTGATGGGGCTCCTGCCCTCCAAGTTGCTGAGACCCTCATGCCCATCTCATTTCTTATCTTCTGTGCTCTCAGCAGTGGTTGTCTGCCCTGCTTTCTGGAGCCACTCAACCCATTATCCATCCATCAGCCATCTTGCCCTCTGCCCATCCTCCCATCAGTCATTTTGCCATCCATCTCTCCCTCTTTCCAATATCCATCCACCAGTCCTGCAATCACCTTCTGCTGGGCCCACTTAAAAAAAGTTTATAGATTTACAGAAAAATTATGAATGTAGTATTCCAAACTAAGGTGACAGACTTTATTTTCTTGATCTCCAAAATCACTGTGGAGCTCTGCAGCCATGAAATTAAAAGATGCTTGTTCCTTGGAATAAAAGCTATGGCAAACCAAAAAAGCATACTAAAAAGCAGAGACATTACTTTGCTGGAAAAGTCTGTCTAGTCAAAGCTATGATTTTTCCAATAGTCATGTGTGAATGCGAGAGTTGGACCATAAAGAAGGCTAAGCACAGAAGCATCGATGCTTTTGAACTGTGCTGCTGGAGAAGACTCTTGACAGTCCCTTGGACTGCAAGGAGATCAAACCAGTCAATCCTAAAGGAAATCAACCATGAATATTCACTGGAAGGACTGATGCTAAAGCTCCAATACATTGGCCACCTGATATGAAGAGTCAAGTCTTTGGAAAAGACCCTGATGCTGGGAAAGATTGAAGGCAGGAGGAGAAGGGGATGACAGAGGATGAGATGGTTGGATGGCATCACTGACTCGATGGACATGAGTCTGAGCATACTCTGGGAGATGATGAAGGACAGGGAAGCCTGGCGTGCTGCAGTCCACGGGGTCGCAAAGAGTCAGACATGACAGTGACTGAACTGAGTGGAACTCCATCTACTCTGCACCAGTTTTACCTATTAGCAACATCTTAAATTAGTATGGTACACTTGTTACAGTTAATGAACCAATATCAGTACATTATTTTAACTAGAATTCATACTTGATTCAGTTTCCTTAGTTTTTATCCAGCGTCTTTTTCTCTGTTCCAGAATTCACCCAAGATACCGTGTCACATTTAGCTGTCACGTCTCCTTAGATTCCTCTTGACTATGGTGGTTTCTCCAGTGCCCCTCGTTTTCCATAACTCTGACAGTTGTGTGAGGTACTGTTAGGTATTCTGTAGAACGCCCCTCAAATGGGACTTGTGTGATGTTTTTCTTATAATTAGACTGGGATTATGAGTTTGGGGGAGGAAAATCGCAGAGGTGAAGAAGAGTAGTTCTCAACACATCCTGTTAAGGGACTTCTTATCAACAGGGCTTATCACTGTTGATGTTGATCTTGATCACCTGGCTGGCCTAGTGTCTACCAGGTCTGTCACACCTAAGGAGGGGGGACTTACGCTCCAACTCCTTATATTTCTGCATAAGTTAAATGGAATTCTTCTGTGTGGGACATTTGTCTCCTCTCTCCCACTTGTTTATTTGGCCAATAATTTATTTAAATCTATGTGGGCTGTAGGTATTTATTATGCAATTTGGGTTAAAATTTGTTCCTTCTGTATTTATTTTATTGCCTGAATTGTTCCAGCTTTGGAAGCTGCTTCAATTGGCTCCTTTGTATGTTTGACATACTCCCATCATATGTGTTTGCATGTGTTTGCACGTGTGTGTTTGTGTGTGTTTAATACTTCTTTACTATCTGGTTATATGAGATATTCCAAGTTCATCTTGGGTACTTTTTGCCCTAGGCATAGATTTAGCCATTTCTATAAGGAGATTTAGTTTTTTCTGTAGAAGAATGGTATTAGAAACATGGATGTTTGGTGTGGCTACTGGGGTCATTGTTTCTAGGGTCTGTCAGCTGTCAGAGTGAAGAAAGGGATGTGTGAATAACTATGGTATATACATATATCTGTAAATATTTCTATAGGTAACCGACCATCACTCTCTATATTAAGCCAAACATGAGTTCAAAGTGATGTCTCCCACTCTAATCCATTACCATGTCCATTACTCTAGCCTCTTTCTCTTACTCATCTGTAAATTTTTATTCCATCGATGAGAAACTTGAGGTTCCCACCACCTGCCATCCATTCACTTAATTGTGCAGTTGTGGGGTACATGTACAGCAGTTATCAGAACTGTTACCCATACCCCTGTGAGAAATAGCTTTATCAACAGGAGTGCAGTATTTGTCCACAGTTCACTTTGCATTTAGTGTCATAGACTCTACTCGTTTCCAGGTACTTAGGTCAGCACCTCTTCCCCATACCTCTTTCAGTGAGGTTGTTTCATACACTTGTAATATAGTTAGATTGATTTTGCCATATTCTGTATTCCATTTTGGGATCACCCAAACTCTTAAGTGATTATTTATTTTATTATTATTATTTTGGCCACACCATGCAACTTGCAGGATCTTAGTTCCCTGACCAGGGATTGAACTTGTGCTTCCTGCAGCGGAAGCATGGAATTCTAACCACTGGACCATCAAATAATTCCCTTAAAATTTTTTCTTGAAACTTGCACATCCTAAATTGTCCTTTGTGTTCTAAAGTACTTTGTGTTTTGACAAATACATGATGTCCTGTATTCACCCTTACAGTATCCTATAGAATGGCTTCATCATGCTGAAAAATCTCCTGTTATTTACTCATTCAACCTTTCCTACTTCCCCCTGAGTTCCTGACAACCACTGATCTTTTCACCATTGCCACAGTTTTGTCTTTCCTATGATGTCACATAATTGGAACCATGTAGTATATAGCCTTTCAATCTGGCTTGTTTCACTTCAGTTCAGTCGCTCAGTTGTGTCCAACTCTTTGAGACCCCATGGACTGCAGCACGGCAGGCTTCCCTGTCCTTCACCAACTTCTGGAGCTCACCCAAACTCATGTCCATCAAGTCGGTGATGCCATCCAACCATCTCATCTTCTGTCATCCCCTCCTCCTCCTGCCTTCAATCTTTCCCACGTCAGGGTCTTTTCCAGTGAGTCAGTTCTTTGCATCAGGTGGCCAACAGATTGGAGCTTCAGCTTCAGTCCTTCCAATGAGTATCTAGGATTGATTTCCTTTAGGATTGACTGATTTGATCTCCTTGTTGCCCAAGGGACTCTCAAGAGTTTTCTCTAATGCCACAGTTCAAAAGCATCAGCTCTTCGGCATTCGGTTTTCTTTACGGTTAGCAACATGTATTTAAGATTCATTTACATCTTTTCATGACTTGATAGCTTATTTCTTTTTGTAGCAAAATGATATTCCTTTGTGTACCACAATTTGTCCATTCAACTATTGAACGGTATCTTGGTTGCTTCAAGTTTAGGGGCAATTGTAAATAAATCTGGCATAGACATTCTCTCACAGGCTCTTGAGTGGATATAAACTTAAAATTATTTGGGTAAATAAGCCAGATGTAGTTTTGAATGCTAGAGATACGGGTAGTAGGGACACAGCAATAAACCAGAGAGACAAAGTCCTTGTACTCTGGAACCAAATATCCGAGAGTAAAACAAAATGGTTTCAGCTCTTGAGAAGTACTGTGGAAGAAATAAAACAGACTAATGGAATACAGAATGAATGAGTGTGCCTAGCTTGCTGGCACCAGGGGCGGCCTCTCTGAGGAAGTTCATTGCATTTGAACCAGGACCTACACAATGAGAGTTGACATCAGCTGTGCAAAGACGGGAGAGGATGCGTTTTTCTGCATTAGGCTTCAGTTAATGCTGAGACCCCGAGGCAGGATAGACCTTGACATAATCAAGGGACTAGAGACAGAAAAATTGTGAGATGAGATCATGAGTGAGAGCATTTAAAAAAAAAAAAACTTTTTCTTGTAGTATAACAGACAGGGTACACAAATCCTAAGTGTACGGGTTGATGAGTTGTCTCAAATTGAATCTACCACGATTCATCCAGATCAAGCAACGGAATATTGCTAGTATCACACGAGTCCCTGTTGCACCCTCTTTCCATTGTTAGTGTACCCCCCACCCTCGCCTGCAAGGGTGATTGCCTTTTTAAATACCTTTCATGTCTTTTGTTCAACATTGTGTTAAACACGTCCAAGTCATTGCATGCCATCGAGGTTTGTCCACTTGAGTTGCTGTGCAGTGCTTGGTGTCTGAATACATCTCAGTTGTTTTTTCATGTGTTCTGCTTTCGATGGGCATTGGGGAGGTTTCCAGTTTGGAATTATTCTGAAGTGAACTGCTGTGAACATTATTGCGTGCGTCTTTTGGTGAACATATGTCTGCATTTTGGTTGGATGGTATACACGGCAGTGAAATTGCTGGCTCATGGGGCATGCATATGTTCAGCTTTGCTAGATATTCCCAGACAATGTTCCAAAGTAATGACAGTGACTTATGTTCCCACTAGAGTATCTGAGGGTTCCAGTTGTTTCACATCCTTGCCATCACTTGGTATTTTCTCTCTTCCACTTTAACTGTCTGTTAGGTATACAGTGTTTTCACATTGTGGTTTTATCTGCATTTATCATGAAGTTCAGTCCCTTTTTTATGTTTATTGACCCTCAGGGTATTCTCTTTGTGAAGTAACTGTTCAACTCTTTTGCCCATTAAAAAATAAACTTTTGATTGAGTTGTCTTACTGATTTTTATGTATCCTGGATACTAATCTTTTATGGATCCTAGATGTCAGTCATTTGTCAGAAATATGTAGTATATGTATTTTCTCCCACTATGTAAGTTGCCTTTTCCACTATTGTAATGTCTAAGTGTTTTTGATGAACAGAAGTTCTTAATGTTGATATTGTCCTGTTTACCAGTTTTTTCATTTATACTTAGTGTATTTTGCATCGTGTTTAAGAAATCTTTGTCTGCTCTAAGGTCATGAAGACGTTCTCCAATGTTATCTTTTGGATCCTTCACTGTTTTAGTTTTTATAATTAGATCTATAATCTACCTGAAATTGATGGTATACTATAGACTTCAAGATTCATTTTTTTTCCCTTGGGGACATCCAGTTGACCCAGCACCATTCATTGAAAAGCTCATCCTCTTCCCTACCGTGCTATAGTCAAGAAACAAGGACCTTGTGTTTCTGGGGGGCTATTTTAGATTCTGATGGTGTGTTTTCTTGCTGAGTGGGATCTTCCCATTGTGCTTACTATGCTATGTCTTCCGTTCCTGGCACAAGGGCCTACAGACAGGAAATGGTCAGTAGGTATCAGCTGGTTGATGGTCAGGTCTGAACTTGCCTTTTCAGCAAGAGTATGTGAAATCCCTAGGTTCAGACTCAAAGAGAAGGTTCTCAGATTTGATTTTAGAGAAGACTTGTCTTGACAACTTGATTATATTTCTTCAACAGGTCCAAATATGGTTTTAGACAAGTCCTATTGGCCACAGTCCTAAGAAAGGCCAGTTAGCTTCAGACTAGTCAATAGGACTTCATCTATTCAACCATCCAGTCATCCACCAGATCAATATTTGTGATGGGCCTACTGTGTGTCAGGCCTGAAGTAGAACTATGAAATTATGGGATTCTTTCCAGAGTTTCTGTTTTTTATTTTAGAGCATTTGTTTCTTTCTTTATAAGTTAAACATTCCAGTGTGAGGAGGGTAATTTTTGGAATTTTCTATTTCTGGGGTAGCTTTGTTGTTCTATTATAGTTATTCAACATTTGTGTGTGTGTGTGACAGTTTGGGTAAACAGGCCACAAGCCTATGAATTAGAGCTTTTATGTTGCTATCAGAATATTTTAAAACAAAACTCTATGGAAGAAAAGAGAGTAAACAAAAACGTTTTAAAGCACATTATTTCATCCAGTGAATTTAGTGAGCAGTGAAATATATTTTTCTTATTTTCAGAATTCAGTGCCAATGCAAAGACCACATTCAGGGGAGAATGTGGTCTCTTTTCAGGAGGCTGGCACTGTGCCTAGGAGCGGGAGTTGGTGTTGCACAGCCGGGGTCTCAGCGAGCCCTGCTCCTCATGCCTGTCCGCTGGCGGCCTGTCAGTCGATGGCTTCCCCGTGGCCGCCATCTTGCTCCGTTATGCTGGGACCAAGGTTCATGTCCCAGGGCCTCTCTGCCCCGTGCCTCCCTCCTCCAGGGACATGAAGGAGGTGGGGTGTGTTCAGCAGATGCTGGAAGCTGGAGCCAGTTCGCTCCCCACACCCCGCTCCGCCCCGCAGTAGCTGCTGGAAGGTGGGGCCGCCTCTGCCGGCATTTTCTTGGCCACTGCTCCTGTTTCTGGTGGTTTCCAAAAGTTCCAGCTGCTTGGAGCCCTTTGTGGACACTGGGACAGGCAGCGTGGGGCTGGGCCAGGGCTGGCTCTGTCCTCTGCTTCAGGAAGGAGACAGAAACTGGCCAGAGAGCTGGGTGTCCATGCTCTCCACTATCCCTTACAGACAGGGCTTTGATTCCCTCTTTTATGTAGTGAACACTGGCTTTTTAGTTTTATTTTCTTTTTTTAAGTTTGTCTCCATTGAATGTTTTCACCTGCTGAGTGAAACCATACCTCTCTGGAGGTCACTCCTTTGGAATACAGAGATGGACGTGGAAGAAAGCAGAAGGAGGAGATTTGGGAAGCCAAGGAGCTGCCCTGGAGAGTCTGTTCTTTCTTCTTAGGAGGAGCGTGCTTCCTCTTCCTTTAGCCGCGGTTTTAACAAGCTTGATTTCTTAGTTCATTCTGATTTAGAAGCCACAAAGTAGGCTGCTAGATGTAAGTACTGGGAGATGCAAGTACTGTCTCGAAGTGACAGCTGACAGCCTGACAGTAGGGGGTTGGTAGGGAAGCTATAAAAAGCTCAGGAGATTGGCACCGTCTTCCCAGAAGACAAAGAACTGTGTGCATGTCAGTGGCCTGTAGGGTGGCAGCACAACGCATAGGACGTCTGACCTGAGTTATCGAGAAAATGTTCAATGCTACCGACAGCCTCTGCTTCAGAAGGCAGGTGCATTTAGAGCAAATTTTAGAAAAAGAGTGTCAATATTGGTTATCTGAAATAATTTGCTTACACATGTAGAGCCACTGTTTTCCTCAGGACACTAAACAGATAAAATACTCCTCTTTCTCTCTCTGTCTTCTGGTCGCTCCCCCTCCATCCTCCCCTCTTCCTTAGCCCCCTTCTTGCCTTCTTCCCACCCTTTCTCTGCGCCTTCCTCTCCCCTTGTCTTCCTCCTCCCATCTCCTCTTTCTGCTTCCTCTTCGCTTCCACACTCTCTCTCTCCCCATCACCTTACCCTACCCCCCAACATAATTTGGATGGAAAGAACTGCAAAGATAGTATTAATTTTTCTCATATCCACATTCGCTCAGCTTCCTCTGATCCTAACATCTTGTAATCTAGTACATATAGCCAAACTAAGAAATCAACCTCAGTGTAATATTAATGCTGTTAGCTAAGCTACAGTCTTTATTCAGAGTTCCTTGTTGTTGTTGTTTCCCCCATAAATTAGGTCCTTTTTCTCTTCCAAGACCTAATCTAGAATATTTCACTGTATTTAGTGGAGTTTGTTTTTGACTTCTCCTCTACCAGGAGGAGCCACCAGGGAAGCCCATAGAGGATGAGATGGTTGGATGGCATCACCAACTCATGAACATGAGTTTGAGCAAACTCTGGGAGATAGTAAAGGACAGGGGAACTTGGTGTGCTTCAGTCCATGGAGTCGCAAAGAGTCGGACACAACTGAGCGAGTAATACACACACACACACATACACACCCTCTACCCAACACATCTTAGTATTTATAAGCCAATCAAAAATAAATGTGATAGCATTGCTCAGCTGGCACTTCCCATATGCAGCCTGTGGTGTGGTTTCTTATATATATGTATCTTATCTTCCTAATTTGTCTCTAAGCTCCTAGAGGGTAGGGACCTTGGTTCATAAGATATTGGGTCCTCCAAAAAGTACAGCAAGTGTCCTCTGCTGAATCAGTTGGATCAGTTCAATCAGTCACTCAGTCATGTCCGACTCTTTGCAACACCATGAATCGCAGCACGCCAGGCCTCCCTGTCCATCACCATCTCCCGGAGTTCAGTCAAACTCACGTCCATCAAGTCAGTGATGCCATCCAGCCATCTCATCTTCTGCCATCCCCTTCTCCTCCTGCCCCCAATCTCCTAGCATCAGAGTCTTTTCCAATGAGTCAACTCTTCGCATGACGTGGCCAAAGTACTGGAGTTTCAGCTTCAGCATCATTCCTTCCAAAGAAATCCCAGGGTTGATCTCCTTCAGAATGGACTGGTTGGATCTCCTTGCAGTCCAAGGGAATCTCAAGAGTCTGATCCAACACCACAGTTCAAAAGCATCAATTCTTCGGCACTCAGCTTTNCACTATCTGCAGTGATTTTGGAGCCCAAGAAAATGAAGTCTGCCACCATTTCCATTGTTTCTCCATCTATTTGCCGTAAAGTGATGGGACTGCATGACACGATCTTCATTTTTTGAATGGTGAGTTTTCCCCCAGCTTTTTCACTCTTCTCTTTCACATTCATCATGAGGCTTTTTCATTCCTCTTCACCTTCTGCCACAAGGGTGGTGTCATCTTCAT
This sequence comes from Neotragus pygmaeus, assembly GCA_006410875.1. Lineage (NCBI taxonomy): Eukaryota > Metazoa > Chordata > Mammalia > Artiodactyla > Bovidae > Neotragus > Neotragus pygmaeus. The sequence goes on from SJYV01051331.1 coordinate 98,433, forward strand.
AACAGAGGTTATTGATATTTCTTCAAGCAATCTCGATTATAGTTTGTGCTTCATCCAGCCTAGAATTTTGCATGATGCACTCTGCATATAAGTTAAATAAGCAGACTGACAATATACAGCCTTGAGGTACTCCTTTCCCAATTTGAAACTAGTCCATTGTTCCATGTCTGGTTATAACTGTTGCTTCTTGACCTGTATACAGATTTCTCAGGAGGCAGGCTAGGTGGTCTGGTAGTCCAATCTCTTTAAGAATTTTCTTTTGTGTGTGTGTGTGATCCACACAGTCAAAGGCTTTAGCATAGTCAATGAAGCAGAAGTAAATGTTTTTCTGAAATTCTCTTGCTTTTTCTATGATCTAACTGATGTTGGCAATTTGATCTCTGCTTCCTCTACATTTTCTGAATCCAGCTTGAACATTTGGAAGTTCTCCATTCACATACTGTTGAAGCGCAGCTTGGAGAATTTGGAGCATTACTTTGCAAGTGTGTGAGATGAGTGAAATTATGTGGTAGTCTGAACATTCTTTGGCATTGCCTTTCTTTGGGATTGGAGTGAAAATTGACATTTTCCAGTCCTGTGTCTGCTGCTTAGTTTTCAAAATTTTCTGGCATACTGAACACAGCACATTAACAGCATCATCTTTTAGGATTTGAAATAGCTCAGCTGGAATTCTATCACCTCCACTAGATTTGTTCACTGTGATGCTTCCTAAGGCCAATTTGACTTTGTATTCCAGGATGTCTGGCTCTAGGTGAGTGAGCATACCATTGTGGTTATCTGTGTCATTAAGATCTTTTTTATATATTTTTATGTGTATTTTTGCCACTTCTTGTTAGTATCTTCTGCTTCTATTAGGAGCATATTGTTTCTTTCCTTTATTGCGCTCATTTTTGCATGAAATTTTCCCTTGGTATCTCTAGTTTTCTTGGAGAGATCTCCATCTTTCCCATTCTATTTCTTTGCATTAATCACTGGGGAAGGCTTTCTTATCTCTCCTTGCTATTTTTTGGAACTCTGAGTTCAGACAGGTATATCTTTCCTTTTCTCCTTTGCCTTCAGTTTATCTTCTTTTCTCCACTGTTTGTAAGGCCTCCTCAGGCAACTATGTTGCCTTTTTCATTTATTTTTTTGGGGGGGGTGATTTTGATCACAGCCTCCTGTACAATGTTATGAATCTCCATCCATAGTTCTTCAATCACTCTATCAGATCTAATCACTTGAATCTATTCATCACTTCCATTATATAATTGTAAGGGATATGATTTAGGTCATACCTGAATGGTTTATTAGTTTTCCCTATTTTCTTAATGTAAGTCTGAATTTTGCAATAGGGAGTTCATGATCTGAGCCATAGTCAGCCCCCTGTCTTGTTTTTGCTGACTGTATAGAGCTCCTCCATCTTCAACTACAAATAATGCAATCAGTCTGATTTTGGTATTTACCACCTTGTGATGTTCATGTGTAGAGTCGTCTCTTGTGTTGTTAGAAGAGGGTGTTTACTATGAGCAGTGTGTTCTTTTGGCAAAACTCAGTTAGCCTTTGCCTCACTTCATTTTGTACTCCAAGACCAAAATTTCCTTTTACTCAAAGTGTCTCTTGGCTTTCTACTTTTGCATTCCAACCCCCTGTGATGAAAAGGAGATTTTTTTGTGTGTTCTTTCTCAAAGATATTGTAGGTCTTCATAGAACCATTCAACTTCAGCTTCTTTGGCATTAGTGATTAGGGCATAGACTTGGATTACTGTAATACTGAATGGATTGCCTTGGAAATAGAGATCATTCTGTCAGTTTTTAGATTGCACACTAGTACTGCTTGTCAGACTCTTTTGTTGACTATGAGGGGTACTCCATTTCTTCTAAGGGATTCTTGCCCACAGCAGTAGATGTAATGATAATCTGAATTAAATTTGCCCATTCTGGTCCATTTTAGTTCACTTATTCCTAAAATGTCAATGTACACTCTTGCCATATCCTGTAAAGAACAAATAAATCCATAAATAAAGATAAATTGGAAGTGGTCAAACAGGAGATGGCAAGAGTAAACACTGACATCTTAGGAATCAGTGAACTAAAACTGACAGAAATTGGGTGAATTTAATTCAGATGACCATTATAAGTACCACTGTGGGCAGAAATCCCAAAGAAGAAACAGATAGCCCTCATAATCAACAAAAGAGTCCAAAATACAACCTATAAAACAACAGAATGATCTTATTTACTTTCCAAGGCAAATCATTTAACATCACAGTAATTCAAGTCTATGCCCCAACCATCAATGCCGAAGAAGCTGAAGTTGACCAGTTCTATGAAAACCTAAAAGACCGCCTAAAAGTAATACCAAACAAAAAACAAAAAAAAACAGTCCTTTTCATCAAAGGGGATTGGAATGCAAAAGTAGGAAGTAAAGAGATACTTGGGGTAACAGGCAAGTTTGGCCTTGGAGTACAAAATTAAGCAGAGAAAATGCTAACAGAATTTTTCCAAGAGAATGCATTGGTCATAGCAAAAGCCTTTTTCAACAACACAAGAGACAACTTTACACATGGATATCACCAAATGGTCAATACAACATCACACTGATTCCATTCATTGAAGCCGAAGTTGGAGAAGCTGCATACAGTTAGCAAAAAGAAGACCTGGAGCCAACTATGGCTCAGATCATCAGCTTCTCAAAGCAAAATTCAAGCTTAAACTAAAGAAAGTGGGGGAAAACGTTAAGCCAGTCAGATATGACTTAAATAAAAATCCCCTATGAATATAGGGAAATGACAAATAGATTTGAAGAATTAGATCTGATAGAGAGAGTGCCTGAATAACTATGGATGGAAGTTTGTAATATTTCACAGAAGGCAGCAGACAAAATCATCCCAAAGAAAAGCAAGAAGGCAAAGTGGCTGTGTCAGGAAGCTTTACAAATAGCTGAGAAAAGAGGTGAAGAGAAAAGCAAGGAAGAAAAGGAAAGGTACAGCCAACTAAATGCAGAGTTCTAGAGAAGAGTAAAGAGAGAAAAGAAGCTCTTCTTCAATGAACAGTGCAAATAAATAGAGAAAAACAACAGAACAGGAAAGAATAGTGATCTCAAGAAAATTGGAAATACCAAAGGAACATTTCATCCAAAGATGGGCACCATAAAGGACAGAAACAGTAAAGATCACTAGAAGCAGAAGACATCAAGAAGAGATGGAAAGACTACACAGAAGAACCATACAAAAAAGATCTTAATGATCTGGACAGCCATGATGATGTCATTCATCCAGAACCAGATATTCTGAAGTGTGAAGCCAAGTGGGCTTTAGAAAGCACTGCTGTGCATAAAGCTAGTAGATATGATGGAATTCCAGCAGAGTGATTGCAAATTCTGAAAGATGATGCTATTAAAATGCTGCACTTAGTATGTCATAAAATTTGTAGAACCCAGCATTGGCCACAGAAGTGGAAAAGGTCAATCCTCATCCTAATTCCAAAGAAAGGCAGCACTATAGGATGTTTAAACCACCAGACAATTGCACTCATCTCCCAACTTAGTAAAGTTATCCTCAAAATCCTGCATGCTAGGCTTCAGCATTACGTGAACTGAGATATTCCAGATTTTCAAACAGGGTTTGGAAAAGACAGAGGAATCAGGGGTCAAATTGCCAATATTCACTGGATCATAGAGAATGCAAGATAATTCCAGAAAAACATCTACCTCTGTTGCATTGACCACACTAAAGCCTCTGATTGTGTGGATCATAACAAACTGTGGAGAGCTCTTAAAGAGTTGGGAATATGAGATCATCTTACCTCTCTCTTGAGAAATCTGTATGTAGGTCAAGAAGCAACAGTCAGAACCTAGTATGGAATAAGTGACTGGTTCAGGATTGAGGAAGGATTATGACAAGGCTTTTTATTGTCACTCTGTTTCACTTGTATGTACAGCACATCATGCAAAATGTTAGGCTGCATGAGTTACAAGCTGGAATCAAGATTGCCAGGAGAAATATCAACAACCTCAAATATGCGGATGATACCACTCTAGTGGCAGAAAGTGAAGAGGAACTGAAGAACCTCTTGATGAGGGTGGAGGAAGAGAGTGAAAAAAGCTGGCTCACAACACAATATTAACAACAACAACAACAACTAAGATCATGGCATCCAGTTCCATCCCTTCATGGCAAGTAGAAGGGAAAATTGTATAATCAGTGAGAGATTTCCTCTTCTTTTGGATCTAAAATTACTGTGGATGGTGACTGCAGCCATGAAATTAGAAGATTGCTACTTGGAAGGACAACCATGACAAACCTAGACAATGTGCTAAAAAGCAAAGACTTAACTTTGCCAACAAAGGTCCGTATAGTCAAGGCTATTGTCTTTGGAGCAGTCATGTGCAGATGTGAGAGCTGGACCATAAAGAAGGCAGAGTGCTGACGAATTGATGCATCTGAACTGTGGAGTTGAAGACTCTGGAGAGTCCCTTGGACTGCAAGGAGATCGAACCAGTCAATCTCAAAGGAAACCAACCCCTGAATAGTCATTGAAAGTACTGATGCTAATTCTGATGCTCCAATGCTTTGGCCACCTGAAATGAACAGCTGATTCACTGGAAAAACTCTGATGCTGGAAGAGATTGAAGGCAGAAGGAGATAAGGGCAAAAGAGGATGATATGGTTTGATGGCATCACCAATTCAATGGACATGAACTTGGGCAAACTCCAGGAGTTGGTGAAGGGCAGGAAAACCTGGCATGCTGCAATCCATGAGGTCATGAGGAGTCAGATATAATTTGGTGACTGAACAACAACAATATAAAAAAGAAAGAACAGACATTCAGCAATGAACAGCACAATAACTGAGGTGAAAAATACACTAGAGGGAACCAATAGCTGAATAACTGAGGCAGAATTACAGATAAGTGAGCCTGAAGATAGAATGGTAGAAATAACTGAAACAAAGCAGAATTTAAAAAGAAATAAAATAGAAAGAAATGAGGACACACTCAGAAAGTTCTGTGACAACATTAAGCAAAATGTTTGACATTTGTATTACAGGGTTCCCAGAAGAAGAAGAGAAAAAGAAAGGGTATGAGAAAATATTTGTGGGGAATATTAGTAAAAAAAAAAAAATCCATAACATGGGAAAGAAGATACACACCCAAGTCCAGGAATCCCAGAGTCCCACACAGGATAAACCCAAAGAGAAGCATGCCAATACACATATAATCAACCTATTGAAAATAAAACATGAAGACAAAAACATTTAAAGCAGTAAGGAAAAAGGAAAATATAGCATACCAAGGGATCCCCATAAGGCTCACAGGTGATCTTTAAACAGAAACACTGCAGGCCATGAAGGACTAGCAGGATATACATAAAGTGATGAAAGGAAAAAAACCTACAACCAAGATTATTCTATCCAGCAAGGATCTCATTCAGATTTGAAGGAGAAATCAAGAGCCTTACAGATAAGCAAGAAGTTAAGAGAATTCAGGACCACCAACCAGCTTTACAACAAATGCTGAACGAACTTCTCTAGACTGGAAAAATAAGAGAAAGAAAAAGTCTACAAAAGCAAACTCAAAAAAAAATAAATTGTAATAGAATAATACACAACAATAATTACCTTAAATGTAAATGTATTTAATGCTCCAACCAAAAGACACAGACTGGCAAAATGGATTCAAAAACAGTACCCCAATATATGCTTTCTATAAGGTACCCACTTCAGACCTAGGAACACTTACAGACAGAAAGAGAGGGGCCAGAAAAATATATTCCATGCAAATGGAAATCAAAAGAAAGCAGGACTAGCAATACTAATATCAGATAACATCAACTTTAAAACAAAGACCATTACATGAGAAAAGCAAGGACACTACATCATAATAAATGGATCAATCCAAGAAAAAGNGAGAGGGGCCAGAAAAATATATTCCATGCAAATGGAAATCAAAAGAAAGCAGGACTAGCAATACTAATATCAGATAACATCAACTTTAAAACAAAGACCATTACATGAGAAAAGCAAGGACACTACATCATAATAAATGGATCAATCCAAGAAAAAGATATAATAATTATAAATATAAACACACCCAATAAAGGAGCACCTCAATACATAAACAAAAGGGAAATCAGAAGGAACATAATAATAGTGGAAGACATTGATATCCAACTCACACAAAAGGAAAGATCATATAGAGAGAAAATTCATAAGGAAACACAATTATTAAATGATACCTTGGACCAGTTAAATCTAAACGATATCTACAGGGCATTTTATCTATTTAACATTTTTGTCAAGTGCACATGGAAACTTCTCCAGGATAGATTACATCTTGGGTTACAAGTTAAGCCTTTGCAGATGAAAAAGTTGAAACCATTTTAAGCATCTTTTCTGACCACAGCACTATAATATTAGATCTAAACTTCAGGGAAAATAAAACTTTAAAAAATAGAAATAATGTAGGCAAACAAATATACTTCTGAATAACCAACAGATCACTGTGGAAACCAAAATATACCTAGAAATAAATGAGAATGAAAACATGAGAATTCAAAACCTATGTGTGTGTGACTGCCTTCCTCAGATCAGTTCAGTTGCTCAGTCGTGCCGACTCTTTGCGACCCTGTGAATCGCAGCACCACAGGCCTCCCTGTCCATCACCAACTCCCGGAGTTCACCTAGATTCACATCCATCGAGTCAGTGATGCCATCCAGCCATCTCATCCTCTGTCGTTCCCTTCTTCTCCTGCCCCAATCTCTCCCAGCATCAGAGTCTTTTCCAATGAGTCAATTCTTGGCATGAGGTGGCCAAAGTACTGGAGTTTCAGNACAGAGGATGAGATGGCTGAATGGCATCACCGACTCGATGGATGTGATTTTGAGTGAACTCCGGGAGTTGGTGATAGACAGGGAGGCCTGGCATGCTGTAGTTCATGGGGTTGCAAAGAGTCGGACACGACGGAGCAACTGAACTAACCAACTAGCTAATGAAGGTCTTGGCCTCATGGAGCTGGGAAGCTGCAGTGTTTTCTCTAAGTTGGGCTGAATTAAGATCATGGGTGAGGCACTGGTCAGGCATTGGATGTACCCACCCTCCAGGGCCTGTGACCTTGGAAGTGGCAGGGCCTCCATTCCAGGATGGTTCCTGAGGAAAGACCCATATGGGCATCATCAGGGTCCCAGCCACTGGAGGAATGCAACTCCCAGTTCTGTAGGAGGGATGTGGGCACCACAGCTCCTCTAGATGTGTGAGAACTGATTTCACAACACTTGAATATTTAAGCATTCAAATTGGCTCCAAGAAGTATTCAATTTCAGTTACTGGGGTGACCTTCAACAGAAGGTTTTGGGAGATGGTCACAAGTGATTACAGTACTCACATGACTTCATCCAAGTCTTCACAGGCTACCTCTTTTCCAAAGCATTTTAGAGTCCTCAGTCTTTGAGATGATAATTCTTAATGAATTATCTAGCTTTTCTTTGAGATTTTTTTAATGCACACTATTTTTATTTTTTTCTATTACAACATCATGATTTATTAAAGCACAGCATTCTGTACAACAGAGGGCCTTAACAGTGATCTATTCTCAGTCAAATTTNAAGGAGTTCCTGTCTCTTATACACATCTTTTCTACCATGCTTTACCTAATACTTGGTTAACTCTTGAATGCTTAATTCAGTATTTGTGTTTTCCTTATCCTTTTTGATTAATGGAATTGTAGCAGGATTAATAAATGTGTAAAACATAAGTATATATGATGAAGAAATGTGTAGAAAATTTTTCACATAAGCAGTTATTCTATTATAACTTGGGAAAGGAATCTGTTTGATTTAGAATTCTTGGGTTGAAACTTTCAGTTAAAGTTAGGGCCAGGGTCTTTACTCTGTTCTCTTGTTCTGTAAAAGACAAGCACTAAAGTGACTATGGTATTGTCCTGTGGACAAATAATATCCAGTTCCTACACCTTTTTTTTAACATTTAAAAAAAAGTCTTTAAAATGGCTGTGTAGAAGTAATGTATAGGTTGTAGACAGACCACTTTTGAGATTTCGTCACCTTTTAACTTGGGTATATCTATTTTAGTCATTCAGTTCAGTCACTCAGTTGTCTCCGGCTCCTTGCCACCCCCAGACTGTGGCATGCCAAGTTTCCCTGTCTATCACCAACTCCTGGAGCTTGCTCAAACTCATGTCCGTAGAGTTGGTGATGCCATCCAACCATCTCATCCTCTTTTGTCCCCTTCACCTCCCATCTTCAGTGTTTTCCAGCAACAGTATGTTTTCTAAGGAATCAATTCTTCACATCAGGTGGCCAAAGTATTAGAGCTTCAGCATAAGTCTTTTCAATGAATATTCGGGACTGATCTCCTTTAGGATGGACTGGTTGGATCTCCTTGCAGTCCAAGGGTCTCTCAAGAGTCTTCTCCAACACCACAGTTCAAAAGCATTAATTCTTTGGTGCTCAACTTTCCTTATAGTTCAACTCTCACATCCATATGTGACCACTGGAAAAGCCATAGCTTTGACTAGATGGACCTTTGATGGCAAAGTCATGTCTCGGCTTTTTAATATGCTGTCTAGATTGGTCATAGCTTTTATTCCAAGGATGGCTGCAGTCACCATCTGCAGTGATTTTGGAATCCAAGAAAATAAAGTCTCACTGTTTCCATTGTTTCCCCATCCATTTACCATGAAGGGAATGTTAAGTTTTAAGCCAGCCTTTTCACTTCTCTTTTACTTTCATGAAGTTCTTTAGTTCATCTCACTTTCTTTCATAAGGATGGTGTCATCTGCATATCTGAGGTTATTGATATTTCTCCCAGTGATCTTGATTCTGTTTTTTGCTTCAGCCCGGCATTTCACATGATGTACTTTGCATATAAGTTAAATAAGCAGGGTGACAATATAAAGCCTAGACATACTCCTTTCCCAATTAGGAACCAGTCTGTTCCATGTCCGTTCCTAACTGTTGATGTGCATACAGATTTCGCAGGAGGCAGGTAAGGTGGTCTGGTATTCCCATTTCTTAAAGAATTTTCAAGTTTGTTGTGATTCACACAGTCAAAGGCTTTGGCATAGTCAATAAAGCAGAAGTAGATTTATTTTTCTGAAATTTTCTTGCTTTTTCTATGATCCAATGGATGTTGGTAGTTTGATCTCTGGTTCCTCTGCCTTTTCTAAATCCAGCTTGAACATCTGGAAGTTCTCAGTTCATGTACTGTTGAAGCCTGGCTTGGAGAATTTTGAGCATTTGCCAGCATGTGAAATGAGTGCAATTATGCAGTATTTTGAACATTTTTTGGGGATTGAAATGAAAACTGACCTTTTCCAGTCCTGTGGCCACTGCTGAGTTTTCCAAATTTGCTGGTGTATTGAGTGCAGCACTTTTATAGCATCATCTTATAGGCTTTGAAATAGCTCAGCTGAATTCCATCACCTCCAGTAGCTTTGTTCATAGTCATGCTTCATAAGGCCCACTTGACTTTGAATTCCAGGATGTCTGGCTCTAGATTAGTGATCACACCATTGCAGTTACCTGGACCATTAAGACTTTTTTTTTTTTTAATATAGTTCTGTGTATTCTTGCCACCTCTTCTTAATATCTTCTGCTTCTGTTAGGTCCATATCATTTCTGTCCTTTATTGTGCCCATCTTTGCATGAAGTGTTCCCTTGATATCTCTAATTTTCCTGAAGAGCTCTCTAGTCTTTCCCATTCTATTGTTTTCCTCTCTGCAGTGATCACTTAGGAAGGCTTTCTTATCTCTCTCCTTGCTATTCTTTAGAACTCTGCATTCAGGTGGGTATATCTTTCTTTTTCTCCTTTGCCTTTCACTTCTCTTTTCTCAGCTATTTGTAAGGCCTCCTCAGACAACCTTTTTGCATTTCTTTTACTTGGGGATGGTTTTGAACACTGCCTCCTATATAATGTCAGGAACCTCCATTCATAGTTTTTCAGGCACTCTATGAGATCTAATCCCTTGAATCTGTTTGTCACTTCCACTGTATAATCCTAAGGGATTTGATTTAGGTCATGCCTGAATGATCTAGTGGTTTTCCCTACTTTCTTCAATTTAAATCTGAATTTTGCAGTAAGGAGTTCATGATCGAGCCACAGATAGCTCCCGGTCTTGTTTTTGCTGACTGTATAGAGCTTCTCCATCTTTGGCTGCAGAAAATATAATTAGTCTGATTTCTGTATTGACCTTCTGGCGATGTCCATATGTAGAGCTGTCTCTTGTGTTGTTGGAAGAGAGTGTTTGCTATGACCAGTGCGTTAGGCATTCAGTTCAGTTCAGCTCAGTCGTGTCCGACTCTTTGCGACCCCATGAATTGCAGCACGCCAGGCCTCCCTGTCCATCACCAACTCCCGGAGTTCACTCAGACTCACGTCCATCGAGTCAGTGATGCCATCCAGCCATCTCATCCTCTGTCGGCCCCTTCTCCTCCTGCCCCCAATCCCTCCCAGCCTCAGAGTCTTTTCCAATGAGTCAACTCTTCTCATGAGGTAGCCAAAGTACTGGAGTTTCAACTTTAGCATCATTCCTTCCAAAGAAATTCCAGGGCCCATCTCCTTCAGAAGGGACTGGTTGGATCTCCTTGCAGTCCAAGGGACTCTTAAGAGTCTTCTCCAACACCACAGTTCAANTTTCTCATGATGTACTCTGCATAGAAGTTAAATAAGCAGGGTGACAATATACAGCCTTGACGCACTCCTTTTCCTATTTGGAATGAGTCTGTTGTTCCATGTCCAGTTCTAACTGTTGCTTCCTGAGCTGCATACTGATTTCTCAAGAGGCAGGTCAGGTGGTCTGATATTCCCATCTCTCTCAGAATTTTCCACAGTTTCTTGTGATCCACACAGTCAAAGGCTTTGGCCTCATCAATAAAGCAGAAATAGATGCTTTTCTGGAACTCTCTTGCTTTTTCAGTGATCCAGCAGATGTTGGCAATTTGATCTCTGGTTCCTCTGCCTTTTCTAAAACCAGCTTGAACATCAGGAAGTTCACGGTTCACGTATGCATTAGGCATTAGCCATCTTTAAACTTTCATTTCCGCATCCTATTTTTTTTTTCTCTTATAGTAGTTCTTCCTGGGTTTCCTTTGGTATATTAGTTGTGGTGTTTTTTTTTTGTGTGTGTGTGTGGCCTCACTGAATGGCATGTGGGATCTTAGTTCCCTAACTAGGTATTGACTCTGTTCCCCCTGGACTGCTAGGGAAGTCCCTAGGGCATTTGGTTTTGAATCTAGTTCATATGTTTAGGAAACCTAACATTAATACATTTTGTACTGTGGTATCACCGAGCTCCATTGTAAAAGATACTTTAATAGTTAACTGACATATTAAATCTTTTGACCTGTTAGCTGAATAACTTTCTGAGTGCTTGCATCATTCTAAAATGTACTTGTTGCCATAGCAATGAAAAGGTTTAGTGGAATACAAACAATATTACCTGGTATCCCTGAGCATTTGAGAAGTTATGAAAGGAAGACTGATTTTAGGCCAGTTAAAGTTTATAAAATCAAAGAATCATGAGCTGTGTTAACTTGATATGCTTATAATTATATTTCTTAGTATTCTAAGCCTCATCACAATATAGTTTTTCCATGTGACTTATGAAGGAAGCATAAACAATTATTTAGAATGTACCTATCATACTCATAATCTGTAAAACTTTTATCAATAGCAAATAGTCATCTTTGGAATTATTTTTCTTCAATTTTTATAAATAGAGCTAATTATTTCTGGAAAATTTAAATGAGTGGTACAGCTAATTAGGCATAATCATTTACAAAAAAGATAGGAACTATGAACAAAAGCAACTCAAAACATTTTGAGTGAATAGTGACTGCAAAAAAAAACCCCAAAAACAAAAGAGAAAGACTTGAAACCTAATAACCCATGGTTTTTTAAATGTAGAGATCATTTTAAGATTACGTTAATTGCTTTAGGGTTGTTTGAAAATATTTTGATATTGGAATACTAATGAGATTCACTTTTCTAGCATACTCTTCACAATATTACTATATGTGTCATAAAAATTTGAATACTAGTAGCTGTAAGATCCGGGACAGATGAACCCACCTGGTTTCAACTTCTTCAGTTTATTCAAGTATATGGCTGAAAACTGAGGCAAAAGGATTATGTTTTGTCCCCTTCCTGCTAGGCCATGCTACGATTATAGAATTAAGTAGGGAAATACAGCCCTCTAGTGGTTCTGTTATATACTTACATTGTTAACTTCGGTGCATCTATCATTTTTCTTAAGTTGCCTATTTTTCACTATTGAGTAAATCAGATTTTTATAATATATGGCATAAAAAAATTACAAAGAAAAAAGATGGTANCTAGTGGTTCTGTTATATACTTACATTGTTAACTTCGGTGCATCTATCATTTTTCTTAAGTTGCCTATTTTTCACTATTGAGTAAATCAGATTTTTATAATATATGGCATAAAAAAATTACAAAGAAAAAAGATGGTAGGGATATCTTATTCTAACAATAAATGTTCATATTAGATTATCATCCATTTATGTAATACACTTTTGGAGTTAAGATAATCCAGAATGTTAGAATTGCTTTGTAGTTTATGAGGTGAATCATTCACTCTAGATACTTTGTTGGTGTATGCTATGATTATTAACCAGATAACAACTGATGCATATCAAAATGTAGGGTAAATGAACTTAGGTGGATTATGAAGTAGATCATGTTTTTCTGTGCTTTGAAATACATAGTTATTAATAACTTAGATTTAGGTTTCTTGACCTGAAATTTATGGTATAGCTTTAGGGGAAAACAAATTGCAGAATTATTTTGTATATATATAGCTCCCCATTTTTCAAAAAGAATGGGGGGAAAAAGTAGAGGAAACATTAAATAGTTCTATAAATAAATGTTTCTATACGCAAAGAAAAAGAATATACACAAAGCTGCTATTATCGTTAGAGTGAAATTTGGAAGACTGGAGGGAGGTTACTTCTTTATCTCTAATGATTTAAATTTTCATGAAAAAAACAAAAGGAACTGAAATGAAAAACTTGAAAGGATCAACAGAAAACAGACACCCTAAGCTGTATAGTTTTAGAAGACTAATGCTGACTCTTAATTTTCAGCAGAAATCAGTTAATTCAGGTCCTGATCTGATTTTCTGAGTTTGTTTATTGTTTAAATGGGACGTGTGCACTTGATAATCTCCTTGGATACAAAGCTGATGCCCAAATTGGTTAAAAAGTGTGTTGTTTGGTATTTTTCTTTATTTTGCTAGTAAGCTTTTCCCTTCTGGGGATTAAAATCCTTTCTTCTTTAACCCAATTAGATTTGTTAAAGGAGGGCCTCTATGAAAAGGCCCTTCTTTGAGGTCTTTAAGTGGAGATGGAAATGATTGGTTCTGAAAATTTTTCTCTCACTGGCTTTTGAAACATTTGGTAGATATTGAAAGCTCATTATGAAGAATGTCTCAATATCTTCACTCCAAAATGCTAAGGAATAATTTAGGCAACAGTTCAGACTGTAAAAATGAAAATGGCTCTGTCTTTTCACAGACTGAACACAACATTGTTGCAGCTTACTTGATTACTGCAGGTATGGATGTTTACTCCATTAACAGTTATTTTGCTTTTGAATGAGTGAAGAAAAGCTGCGGTTTTTAGCATAAGGTAGAAGAAGAAGCATGGCTTCAGAGATAGGGTTTCAAGTTCTGTACTGTTGGCCAACCTCGACAAGTCGCTTAGCCTTTCTCAGTTGTTGTGCTCATGTGATAAATAAGGATAATACTTGCTCTTCTTCCTGGCTGTAAAGATCAAATAAGAGAATGTAGGTGAAAGGATAAATGGAAACATTGTTAATGATGGTTAATCTAACAAGTTATTTTGAATTTTGATAGGCAGTGAGATGGGGCTGAGAGAAGTTTTCTAGAAAACAAATAATCATCTGTATGTTTGGTTATTTTATTGTCAAATGAATTTTTATTGGGGGAGAATGTGCACTGTGGCAAAAATGTATTTTTATGGCATTTACTGTTCTCATACATACTTTCTGTAATTTTGTCATCAGTGGTGGAATCTAGTTCAGATTGAAAGATCCTGGAAAAAAAATTAGTTGTAAAAAGAGAGAGCAGATTGCATTGAGGACAGAGTTTGACGATTGAGCTTGCTTTTTAATGCTGTCTTGGAAAACTTAAGTTTGGTTTTCATTTTTCAGTCTCTTTGCAGCAGTGAGCAAGTTCCTTTATCTTTTTGTTCTTCCATTTTCATATCTATAAAATGGGGATAAGAATAAACTACCAGTTGGGATTGTTGTGAAAAAAAGTAATGCACAAATGTATCTAAATGATATATACAGTGTGTGTTGGAACAAATACTAATTAATTTTAGAAGTAACTCTTATTATTTTTTGGATTGACTTATGAAAAACTGTAAGTATATTCAAAAGTAGAGTAAAAGCATAGCAAACCCTACTATGGCCAGTTTATTCTTTATAATTGCTTAATTTCCCCATTACTCACAATTAGAGTATCACTTTTCTGCTCGAAACTATGGTTCCCCTAATCTTCATAAATTTTCGTGACATGCTAATAATTCTTTCATTTGAATACCTCTGTATGATAAGCCCTGGGTGAGTTCTGTCTTCTTTTTGTGTGTGTGTATTGCAAAAAAAAGGAGAAAACAATATGCTACTTAATGAGATGATCTCCTCATCACAACTACACAGGGATACTTTGTATACCAACTTTTGGTTTGGTTAGTTTTTGGTAGATGACCCAAAAAAGCTGTCTTTTTTGATCTGGTTACAAAGGAAGCATGCAAAGAAGATTTCCTGTTAGGAAGATGTTCTCTCGTTCTTATTCCTGTAACAACACGAAGAGTAATAGTGGTCTTTCTGTGACAGTGGGGCTCTGCTACTACTGTTGCCACCACTACTAATGTTACTTGAATACTTGGCATACACCAAGCAGTGCTATAAGCACTTACCTGTATGGAATAATTCATCCTTAAATTAATTCAGTAAGTAAATGTGTTTTATTTTCTCCGTTTATACTGACAGAGTTTAAGTAACTTTACCAACACACACACATCTACTAAGTAGCTACAGCAGTATTGAACTCAGCTTCTTTGGCTCTAGAACCTTCATGTATGGTCACAAGGATCAGTTTTAATGTGTATGTGTTGTATTTTTAGCAGGTGAACTGAAGGGAGCATGTCTCACCTCATTATGCTTTTGTTTAAATGTTTATTGTTCTTTGGGCCCCCAAACCCCCACCTTTAACAAAACTCACTTAAACCAAAGCTATGAGGAAAAAAGTTTAGTCAGAGCATTTATTTCACTTGCTACTGTTACAAAAAGCCTACTTTACATTTTAAATTTCATTTTTAATTTAATAGTTCTCTTTGGATTTTAGCTCTTACAAACTTCTACCAACTTAAGCTCTCCCTTTTTCCAGTTTATTTTGGGGGTAAGAAGGCATGGTGAATTAAGAATCTGAAATAGATTCATTGTGGGTGCATTATAGGCTAAAAGATAAGCGATATTAGGCTGAGAGGATGACTGCATACCAGCTAATGAAGGACCTAAGCTGTGAAGGCAGTAGGGGGCCACTAAATGATATGGTCCAATTTGCATTTTAGATATATGCTATAGTGGTAGCTAACAGACCAGGTAGGAGGCACCCTAGGTAGGAGGTATGGTAAAGGTTAAGAAGTCTTCTGAGGAGGAAGTAGTGGCAATGGAGATAGAAAGAGCTAGAATTCAGAATCCATGGTGGTTGGATGTGGAGACTTGAGGAGAAAGTGAGGGAGCATCAAAGATGACAAGTAGGTTTCTTTTTTGGGGCCACTGGATAAATGGTGAAGCTAGTCACATCTGGAGAAGAACATGTTTGGGGCAGGAATGAAAATCTCTGGGTTCAGTTTGAGAGAAGTCCCATAAAAAGCTGGACACATGGTTTTGAATTTTACGAAATTGATATGGAAAGTATCAGCATATAGCCTTGACTCTGAAATCACTGAGTGTATGTTGAATGTGAAAAGAAGGAGGTCTAGGACAGAAACTTGGACAATGCATATGTTTAATAAGCTAGAGAGGAAGAAAGAAAGACCAGGAAGTAGATTGAGAAGGATCTCCCAGAGAGATTGGAGAAGGGCCACAGAAGCCAAAGGGAAATTAAGTGAAAGTGTGTTAGTTGCTCAGTGGTGTCCGACTGTTTGCAACCCCGTGGACTGTAGCCCACCAGGGTGCTCTGTCCATGGAGTTCTCCGGGCAAGAACACTGGCATGGGTTGCATGCCCTTCTCCAGGGGATCTTCCCAACCCAGGGATCAAACCCGTGTCTCATGTATTGCAGGCAGGTTCTTTACCTCTGAGCCACCAGGGAGGTTCCTAAGTTAAGTGAACTAAGACCTAACTACTAAATAATCTGTTGTCTACTCATTAGAAAACATGGGTTTCCATGGTTGCTCAGTCAGTAAAGAATCAGCCTGCAGTGCAGGAGATGTAGGTTCGATCCCTGGGTCAGGAAGATTCCCCTGGGGAAGGGAATGGCTACCCACTCCAGTATTCCTGCCTGGAGAATCCCATGGAGAGAGCAGCCTGGTGGGCTATAGTCCATGAGGTCTCAGAGTCAGACACAACTGACTAACAGTTTCACAGCTAGAGAATAGATCAGAGTGCAGAGAAAATAAAGAAAAGGACTAAACTGTTTGCCTCATTCCCCACATTATATCTAAAACTACCCCATAATTACAGTTACTTTATTCTAGTTGCATACTTGGTAGGCAACAAATTTACTACACTGTGTTTTTATCTCACTTTTAAAAAATCAACAAATCTGTAACTAACCAGAAAGATTCCTCAGTTCACTAAACTTTTTGGAGCTACAATATTGGATGCAAAAATAGTGAGCCAAAGAATCAT
Organism: Neotragus pygmaeus; assembly: GCA_006410875.1. NCBI lineage: Eukaryota > Metazoa > Chordata > Mammalia > Artiodactyla > Bovidae > Neotragus > Neotragus pygmaeus. Next base: position 115,326 of record SJYV01051331.1, read on the forward strand.
CAAATCTGATATCATTGTGTCTTAATTATGCTTGCAGGAATAATAGATATTAAGCAATATAAGTTTTAGTTGTCTATTAAATAAATCTGCTATATGTCACATACTCAACACAGAAGCCATTAGAAGCCTGTAATTTACACAGGAAGATTAGGAATATATGAGTTAAATAATATAGTATCACATAAGATGAAGTATAATATAGACAAGAACTTACAAAATTTATTAGCAATTAGAGGATGCTATGAGGAAGACAAGCCTTTGAGGGCAGAATCAGGCTTGAACAGAATTTTGAAGGGTGGGTAGCATTTGGATAGGTAAAGGAGTAGGGTGTTCCAAGTGGAAGAAATGAGAGCTGAAATTTACCACATGCCTGGTATATCTGATAGATAACTAGACGGAGGGCTTATTTGATAAGTGTGACCATTCACTTCAGTTCAGTTCAGTTCAGTCGCTCAGTCATGTCCGACTCTTTGCGACGCCAGAACATTTGCTTAGAGAAGGTAAAAACAGTTTGAAGCAGAGACCGGGGTACCAGGCTGGACATGTGAACTTTTACCCCACAGACGTTGGGGAGTAAACTGAGAAGGGTCTTGGTTAATTCTGTGTTGTGGCATGCTTATTCTGCCAGCAGCTTGCAGGAGGAAAAGAACAGGAGCCTGGAAGATTAGTATAACAGAATGTTGAACAGAAGTTTTGACCAAGGTGCCAAACATAGTAGAAGTTCTTCCTTAGCTGATGCCTTTGTGTGTTGGTACTTGGAAACCTTCCCTCTCTCTGGCAATAGCTGGGTCTGCTCACCAGAGTTCTCTTCATGATGGTGAACACCCTCTACTCCTTGTGTCCTTTACCCCTCCTTTAGCCCCTAGGAGCCTGGTAATGGCTCTACCCTCTCTCAGTTGTTAGGACCTAGTATGGCTTACATCTGGCTGATAGGAAATTTATTCATCAGATGGGGGTGTTAAGCAGGCTAACATTCATATCCAGTCTACTCAACAGTATTTCTCGTTGTAAATTAATACATTGGCATTCAGATTAAGAATTTCAGTCATCAATCTCCCTGAATCCAGCCAATTCTGGGGCACTGACAACACTGAGTCTCTGGACCTGCAGGGAGGGCTAAGAGTCAGATCCCAGACTGTGGAAACTTCACTACGGTGATGTGGCCTGCGAGGTTTCTCAGTGGATCTGAGAGCCAGCTTGATTTCCTGTCTAGCTAGCCAAACCTTGTTGTGTGCATTCTTATTTAGGGATGTGCATATATGTGTGTGTGTAATCAGATTTGAACATGTTAAGTTTTAAGTAATATTGAAACAGTCATATGATCTTACATACTGTAGATGCTTAATAAATGTCTAATGGCAATGAGCTGTATGAAAAGGGACGAGGGACTGGAGCGTACTTCAGGAATAGAAAGTGACAGAGTGCTGTTAGGACAGAATAATAGCTGAGGCCTGAGAAACAATAGAGAAAGAAGAGCCTCCATCTTCAGGAAGGAGGAGAGGAAATTAAGCTGCCAAAGGAGACTATATGGTCACACACACACACACACACACACACACACACACAAACATATGTATCCTACAGATCAGCATTGGTGGTATCATGGGAGTCACTTCAAGGATGGAATGATCAATAGTGACGTTAAATGCCATCCTTTGGTGCTGGTTTATACAAGTGGCGGATTCTTTGTGTTTTGATTTTTATATTTCTGTTTTCACAAGAGGGCTGTGACAATGTTGTAACTAGTTTGAAGAATAGCTGGAGCTCTTCCAGTAAATGAACCAAAACCGATTTGTGAATTTGCTTTGTTTCTGAAGGAATTTAAAGATTTAATTTTTATTTTAGTTTTGCACATTCAAATTAAGTGAAATGTGTGATTTTTTTATGTTCTCAGGTATGATAAGTATCCTCAGCAACATAATTGTTCTAGGCATCTTCATTAAGTTCAAGGAACTTCGGACATCCACAAATGCAATTATCATCAACCTGGCTGTTACTGATATAGGGGTCAGTAGCATTGGCTACCCCATGTCTGCTGCTTCAGATCTGCATGGAAGCTGGAAATTTGGATATGCAGGATGTCAGGTATCAGAGATCCTTAGAATCAAAACAAAATGAACTAGATTAAGAACTTGTAAGTTTAAGTGTCTTTACAAAATCAAATAGTTTTATGTAGCATAATAGATATGGTGCTCTTATTGAAAACAGCTTCAGGAGCGACTGGGAAATATATTCTTTAATAAGATAAATGAAATCAGTAGCCCTCGTTGTATTTTCAAAATTTCCTCAACCTAAAGGAAAAAAATTAAACTAGCAAAAAATTAGAAATCAGCTAGAGAAGAAAAGTAAACATCTGCATATTCAAATAAAAACTTGCTTATTGCAAATTCAAAAAGAAATACTCTGCTTTCATTTGAAATAGTAAAATATTTAATGACTATATCATAATGTCTAANCACACACACACACACACACACACACACACACACAAACATATGTATCCTACAGATCAGCATTGGTGGTATCATGGGAGTCACTTCAAGGATGGAATGATCAATAGTGACGTTAAATGCCATCCTTTGGTGCTGGTTTATACAAGTGGCGGATTCTTTGTGTTTTGATTTTTATATTTCTGTTTTCACAAGAGGGCTGTGACAATGTTGTAACTAGTTTGAAGAATAGCTGGAGCTCTTCCAGTAAATGAACCAAAACCGATTTGTGAATTTGCTTTGTTTCTGAAGGAATTTAAAGATTTAATTTTTATTTTAGTTTTGCACATTCAAATTAAGTGAAATGTGTGATTTTTTTATGTTCTCAGGTATGATAAGTATCCTCAGCAACATAATTGTTCTAGGCATCTTCATTAAGTTCAAGGAACTTCGGACATCCACAAATGCAATTATCATCAACCTGGCTGTTACTGATATAGGGGTCAGTAGCATTGGCTACCCCATGTCTGCTGCTTCAGATCTGCATGGAAGCTGGAAATTTGGATATGCAGGATGTCAGGTATCAGAGATCCTTAGAATCAAAACAAAATGAACTAGATTAAGAACTTGTAAGTTTAAGTGTCTTTACAAAATCAAATAGTTTTATGTAGCATAATAGATATGGTGCTCTTATTGAAAACAGCTTCAGGAGCGACTGGGAAATATATTCTTTAATAAGATAAATGAAATCAGTAGCCCTCGTTGTATTTTCAAAATTTCCTCAACCTAAAGGAAAAAAATTAAACTAGCAAAAAATTAGAAATCAGCTAGAGAAGAAAAGTAAACATCTGCATATTCAAATAAAAACTTGCTTATTGCAAATTCAAAAAGAAATACTCTGCTTTCATTTGAAATAGTAAAATATTTAATGACTATATCATAATGTCTAAGTAATATAGTTAAACTACATGTTGTTGATTTTTTCCTGTGGTAAGTTCTCTGTGAGAATTGCTGGTAAACATATCTGCTATAATTTTTACTGACAAAATAAATTAATATAGTTTGTGGTAATGACTTTTGGCCCAATTTTTTAGAACTGTTTGCTGTTTTAAGCTATATAACTGTAGAGAATAAAATGAAAATGGTAGAGAATAGTGAATAGCCATTTATGCATCAACAGGTTTTGGCAAATCTTGATGTTTTGCAATATGACCTTCAGGTTGTTTGGGGCTTCTTGCTTTTTGTTTTTGGTTGTGCTTCAGGGCTTATGGGATCTTAGTTCCCCAACCAGGGATGGAACCCAGGGCCCTGGCAATGAAAGTGCAGAGTCCTAACCACTGGACCGCCAGGGAATTCTCTGTTCCCAATTTTTTAAAATCACAAATGTTCTCATACACGTCTCTTTTTGCCGTATGTGAGAGTTTCTTCAGATACGTTACTAGAAGAGGAATGGTTTGGTGGTAGATAACACAACGTCAACTTTATCAGGTGTGGCCAAATTATTCTTCAAAATGGTGGTGCCAGTTATGAGAACTTCTGTTGCTCCACATTTTCGCCAGTGCTTGGGATTGTCAGACTTTTAAATTTGTAGTGTTATGATGGATGTAAAATAGTATCTTATGATTTGCATCTCTTTCAATATTTAATGTGATTGTACATCTTATGTCATAGACAGTCTGGTTTCCTTTTGTGTGAATAGCCCATTTTTCTGTTTGTCTTTTCCCTTTAGTGAATTGTCTGTTTTCTGAATCCCAGTCTTTTGTTGGTTATATGCGCTGCACTTGATTTATGGTTTGTTTTTGCCTTCTTTAGAGTATGTATAGAAGTTTTACTTTAAATCTTAGCTTTTTAAAAAAAGCTTATTTTAATTAATGAAGTCCTAGAATGTTTTCTATAAGTACCTTTATTAAGCCACTTACAATTTGACAATAGATGATGTATTTTATCATTAGTAAAATAGAAAATAAGGCTTCCCTGGTGACTCAGTGGTAAAGAATCTGCCTACAGTGCAGAAAATGCAGGTGCGATCCCTGGGTTGTGAAGATTCCCTGGAGGAGGAAATGGAACTCACTCCAGTACTCTTGCCTATGAAATCCCATGGACAGAGGAGTCAGGATGCAAAGAGTTGGACACGACTGAGCGACTGAACACACGCACAAAATAGAAAACACTCAATGTATTTATTTACTGTTCAATGTATTTAAAATATATTTTAGCAATGGGATAAAAGTATAAATGTCTCTTGGGAGGGTGTGTAGAATGGTGGAATCGTTCCAATTTTGATTTTCAGATTTATGCTGGGTTGAATATTTTTTTTGGAATGGCAAGTATTGGATTGCTCACGGTCGTAGCCGTGGATCGATACCTGACCATCTGCCATCCCGATGCAGGTACAGCACTTTTCTCAGCTTTTGCAATGAACCCATTTGCCTAAGTTCTGCTTGTCACACCTTCACTTCAAAATGTATTAATAAATGTAATGACTTGTGACATGGTCAGCCTTCTTTCTCTCATAATCCTTGATTGGAAGTTCCAGTGGTTTTCTATTATACCTAGAATAAAATTCAAATTTCATAACATGGCCCCCAAGACCCTATGTGTTCTGACCCCTGACTACCTTTGCAGTGTAGCCTGGGATCCTGTCACTTTGGGGTACTGGAGAAACCCTTTCCCAATTTGGGATCTTTGTAGATGCTATTTCCCTAGTGTTTCTCTCTGCCTATCCTCCGATTCATCATTTTATTATTCAAGTTTCAGCTTAAATGTTATCTTTTTTTTCCAGAATATGAATTCATAGGTTTTGTGTGAACTAAAGTGCTCTGTAAAGAATCTACTTGGTAATAATTTTGAATAATCAGTTAAAATAAGATGAAGATATGAATCACATCCTTGGGAAATGATTTAATATTCCATGTATTTGTTAATAGGAAGAAGAATGACCACCAACACTTACATCAGCATGATTCTGGGGGCCTGGACCAATGGCCTGTTTTGGGCTTTGATGCCTATCATTGGGTGGGCTAGTTATGCCCCAGATCCTACTGGGGCCACCTGTACCATAAACTGGCGGAAGAATGATGTGTAAGAAATGTATATGCAGTTTATAATTAAATGCTTCTAATGCAGACACATTTTCACCATTTCAAATTTAACCTCAGATCTAATGTTTCTCATGTAGAGTGTGGCAAAAGGGTTTCCTTGCTTTAGTTGATGTGATTCCGACTAGAGACTAATTGAGAAACGTGAATTATGTTAATTTGCGAGGACAGGGCATCCCTTTGTCTCCCTGCTCTGTTCCCTCCTTTCTGTCCTTTGGCAGCAAAGGGGATACGGAGCCTCCTTTAGCTGCACCTGAGAGGTAGGACCTACGGGGGAAAGGACTGCTGGTGGAGCTAGACAGCGTGCAGTTCTGGAGAAAGCCCAGGCTTTCTTTTCTGGTGATAAAGCATCTTCTGAGAATTACACAGCAAAAGTGCAGTCACTGCAAGGATTGCTTGCTCATCAGTGATGCTCTTCTATGTTTACTAAGGAAAAGAAGGTAATTTAGTTCATTAAAAGAAGTGAAAGATTACTCAGAAAAGTAAACAGAAAATTTCTCTCAAACTAAATCTAAGTCTAAACATTTTTCTGTACAGGGTCAAAAAATAAATATTTTAGATTTCACAGGCAAGGTTGTCTCCATTGCATTGCAGCTATTCAACTCTGCCTGTGGAAGCAGCCATAGACAGTAAGGAAATGACTGTGGTTCCAATAAAATTTTATTTACAAAAACAGGCGACAGGCTGGATTTGCCCACGGGTCATAGTTTGCCAACCCCTAATCTGAATGAACTAAAAGTCGAATGTACCTCCTAAGCGGTTTACTAATACTAGACAATGCCAGTATTATTTCTGGTAATTATTCTGTTTCCCTTCCCCTATTTAATACATTAGATAAATAGTGATTTAATGTCATGACTTAATGATTTCCTTTTCTTACTTTCAGGTCTTTTGTTTCTTACACGATGATGGTAGTTGCAATAAATTTCATTGTGCCCTTAACAGTGATGTTTTACTGTTATTACCATGTCGCCCAAGCCATCAAACACCATGGTACTAATAACTGCACTGAGTACCTCAACAGAGATTGGTCAGATCAGGTAGATGTGACAAAGGTAAGGCATTAAAATCCTTAAAAAAGTTTTATAATCAAGCTTCTACGTGGACATGGTTCCTTGGCCCTGTAGTCATCTCTCCCCAACTCCCGATTCTTATTTTCTGGCTCTTTTTTCTAGTATTGGCCTCCATATTTCTAAACAATGTGCTTATCTACAGTTTCAGGTACATTTGTTTGCTGCTGCTTCTTGATTTCCTACTGTGAACAAAGAGAATTTCTCTTATACCACCATCTTTTCCTTCTCCCCACCAACATCTTTCATCTTGTCAATAAAATGAATATTTGGCTAGATGAGTCAATTTTATATTATTGTGATTATCTAAATTTCATTTATTGCAGATCTCTGTAGGGCTGTATGACTTATATTTCTTCTTTTTTATACAACTATTCCCCGTTTGGAGTTGACAGTTCATTCCTTTTCTTTTTCTTTCTTGTCTTCTGTCCATCTCTCTCCCCTTCTCTTCTTCTCTCCCTCTCTCCTCCCCCTTCCACCCCCCATCTCTCTATAGCTTTGTTTTCTGACAGTTCTGTGTGAAAATGAAGTGATTTTGGAAAGTGGAAGCGTTAGTCACTCAGTCGTGTCCCACTCTTTGTGACCCCATGGACTGTAGCCTACCAGGCTCCTCTGTCCATGGGATTCTCCAGGCAGGAATACTGGAGTCAGTAACCATTTCCTTCTCCAGAGTGACCTTCCCAACTCAAGCATCGAACCCAGGTCTCCTGCATTGCAGGCAGATTCTTTACTGTATGAGCCACCAGGGAAGCCTGACTGTCCTATGTACCCTGTCCCTAATTCATCTCTAAATAATCTATCAGAAGCTTCAGTTTCCTCTCTGTATTTTCATATTCATCAGAGACTAAATTGACTTCATCCTTTTCTTAGTTATTCTCCTGACACCCCCAGATCTCCTGCTCCAGATTACATTGGCTCTTCTTTAAGATGACTACCTAGAAAGTCAGTATCCCCATATTTCCTTTATCACAAACTGAGAATGCCTTTGGCCTGTCTCCTGGATCAGATCACCTGTTTTCTGGATTGCATGTCTTCCTTTTTTTTTTTTTTTGGTTGATTTTCTCACAGTTGGTGGAACACATCCCCTAACAGAGTCCTGAGAATATTATCAGTTTAGTTCAGTTCAGTATCTCAGTCGTGTCCGACTCTTTGCAACTCCATGAATCGCAGCACGCCAGGCCTCCCTGTTCATTACCATCTCTCGGAGTTCACTCAGACTCACATCCATCAAGTCCGTGATGCCATCCAGCCATCTCATCCTCTGTTGTCCCCTTCTGCTCCTGCCCCTAATCGCTCCCAGCATCAAAGTCTTTTCCAAAGAGTCAACTCTTCTCATGAGGTGGCCAAAGTACTGGAGCTTCAGCTTTAGCATCATTCCTTCCAAAGAAATCCCAGGGTTGATCTCCTTCAGAATGGACTGCNCCTGTTACTCCAGATGTTTCTTGACTTCCTACTTTTGCATTCCAGTCCCTTATAATGAAAAGGACATCTTTTGGGGGTGTTAATTCTAAAAGGTCTTGTATGTCTTCATAGAACCGTTCACCTTCAGCTTCTTCAGTGTTACTGGTTGGGGCATAGACTTGGATTACTGTGATATTGAATGGTTTGCCTTGGAAATGAACAGAGATCATTCTGTCGTTTTTGAGATTGCATCCAAGTACTGCATATCAGACTCTTTTGTTGACCATGATGGCTACTCCATTTCTTTGTTGAATAGATGTGTTTTAATAAGTAAGTGTGATTTCCTGGAATGTCACATGATGATAAATAATGAAGGATTTGTCTTTTTGGTCTCATGGTAGTTGAAACATACCATGAATTGTTTGAATGTTGCTAATGGTGCTACTATGGCATTTAATCCCTATTGAGCAAATAATAAAACCCAAACAACATTGAGCCTTCTTCATATTAACTCTTTATCCTCTTAACAAACCTATGAGGTGTGTGAGAATGCCAAGTCACTTCAGTTGTATCCGACTCTGCGACCCCATGGATTGTAGCTTACCAGGCTCCTTTGTCCTTGGGATTCTCCAAACAAGAATACTGGAGTGGGTTGCCATGCACTCCCACATGTGATCTTCCCAATCCAGGGACGGCACTTGTGTCTCTCCTGCCTCCTGCATTGGCCGGCAGGTTTTTTACCACTAGTACCACCTGGGAAGACCCTGGATACTATCACTGGTCCCATTTAAAAAAATCTGGAAACCAGGCACAGAGAGATTCAGTAAGTTACCGAGGGCTGCAGAACAGCTGGTGGGGTGGGAAGATCCCTGTGGATCTCTTGGATCTGATTCACTGGGGTCCTTGCCAGCAGGCATCACGGAACCCACCTCCTCTTTTCCTGAGATCAGAGTGATCTTGTACTAAGGATACAGAAACTTGATAACAGTGAGCATATTTTGGAGAAAGTGAGTTTGTTTATATTGTGAGTTTTTATAAATATTTAACTCCTCTCTCTTCATGACTGCACAGTAATTTCCGTGTAAAATATTACTTCAGCCATAAAAAGCACAAACAAAGTTGAGCTCCCTAGCTTGGCATTTGTGGGCATTTCTCACTGCAAGAAAGTCACTCTGACATTTCCTGGGTGGTGGTTCCCCCAACATTAATGTAGGCAGTTACCAGAACTCTTACTTTGTGCAGTTTGTTTGTTCTAATGCTTAATCATTTTACAGCATCCAAACCCTGCGTTACTGGGTAACCATAACACACAGCTTTTGACTCTACGAGGTTTCAGGTTGATTGTTTATTTCAGCAGAAGCGGTTAAAGTAAAACTCAGATGTCTTACCACCGGTGTGTTTGGGAAAAGCAGTTTGTACCACAGGTTCAAAAAAAAAAAAAAAACTTGTGGTATTTTAATCACCATTTGGTTTGCTCCAGTGGATCCTGAACTTTGTGAAGTTCTCCCTTTGATAACAGGATTTCTAAACCATCTGCAGGTAATTCACTAATTGCTCTAAGAAAGAATTTAAAACCCCTCTGGAAATATTTGGTGCTCTAGCCTGTCATGGCCTGTGGGGGTCCTGCCCTTTCTTGTGGGTTTATCCTTTGATTGGGCTACCTGGTTTGAGGGTGGAGTTGGGGGAGAGTTCTCATGATTGGGATGAACAAGAGGGTCCTTGTTGGACACCACTAGGTGATGGAGTGTGGGGCTGGGGTATGATGCTGACGGTTACCTACGGACCGGTCTGGATAAGCCACTCTGGAGGCTGTCTCCATCTCTAAGGGGCACCCATGCTAAGTCACTTCAGTCGTGTCTGACTCTTTGTGACCCCAAGGTCTGTAACCTGCCAGGCTCCTCTGTCCCTGGAATTCTCCAGGCAAGAATACAGGAGTAGGTTGCCATTTCCTTCTCCAGGGTATCTTCCTGACCCAGGGATCGAACCTGGGTCTCCTGCATTGCAGGCAGATTCTTTACCATCTGGGCCACCTTGGGAAGTCCCAAGGGGCACCCATGGCCTCCTTGAGTTACAAAACCAAGAATGGTTCCTAAAAATCAAGCTTGGGAAATTCCCTGGAAGCCTTGTAGTTAGGACTCCATGCTTCTGCTATTGTAGGGGCCCCAGGTTTGATCCCTGGTCAAAGAACTAAGATCTCACGTGCCACTTGGGGTGGCGCTCCCCCCTCCCCCCAAAAAAATCGAGGATAAAGAAGGATGCTTATGGTACAGTTTGTATCTGACTCCCTTGGGGCAAGTACCTCTTGTCTTGTTTCCTGTTTCAAGACAGTAGCTTTTGGTTTAAACTGAACTTTCCCCTTGATTATCAGTCTTAGTGCCAAAGGGATGACAGAAAAGGAGCATCCTGTTTCTGTTGGTGCAGACACTTAAAATACCAAGTTCAGGCTCCATAGATGCGAGAACTTCCTTAGCTCTTGTGAAGGAGTTGTTCCTTGTCTAATTTGCGCTCTGCTTCCTTCTATGGATATTTCAGAGGCTTGGTGGGTTGGTATCGTGGGAGCCAGTAGAGCTCTTACGATCGTCTTCAAGTAGTCCACATTCAAACGAAAGCTTTTCGGGTCAGAGAAGTGAGATTTTTCTTTCAAGCTGTTCTTGGTGGTCAGGCGCGTGTCAGGCAGGTCCCTGCCACTGTGCAGGCATCTGGGTTCAGCAGAGGACTTGGAGGGGAGTCTGAACAGGGAGAATCCTGTTCGCTGTGTGGGGGACCCTGGGGGCGAGGCAGTGGGTTTTATGCTGACTGATGAGGCCCCTCAAGGAAGTGGGATGAAAGAGCTGCAGGAATTATTTAAGGCAAGTGCCACCCCAGGCAAGCGCCCCAGCCGCACCGTGTGTCAGCTGCCCCGTCTCTCTACTGTCTGGCTTCCCAAGTTCCTGGCTCCACGTCCTGTTTGCTGCCTTCCTTTTTACCAGGAATTCTAATATCCGTGTTCCCAGCCTGCAAACGTGACCCTAGTTCCTGACAGATGACTTGCTGGGTTTTCTTGCGGATGTTTCGGGCCCTCTGGTGCCCTCTGAACACAGTTAAGCCCCGTCTTGACAGTCAGCAGAGAGAACTCAGGCTGTGTTCTTGCACTGTGGATTGGCCGAGGGGGAAGTGCTTTCAGGAGAAGCATCTGGATAGTTCCAGAGAAACTAAGGTGTACCGCTCTGTACCCATTGTTTCTGCAAAGGGATCTGGGTGAAGAGAAGGAAACCAAGGTGATCGTTTGGGTCCATGTGTGGGCCTTAGTGGCATTTTCAGGTCAAGTCTGTATTGGGAAGGGAACTATCTTGGTAGATAAGAGGTAAAAATCCTTGTCGTGTGTCCGAGGCCTAGACCCTGTCTGTTGACAGCAAAGAAGGGAAACCGGGTCATGTGAGGTGTGTCCGAGGGGCTATCAGGAGCTATGGTGATTCCACTGTAGGGATGGGGTAGCCCCCTGGTGCCCTCTGCTTTCCATCCTGCTGGCGTATCTTCTTCTCCTGTAGCTGAAGGCAGAGGGCGGGTGAGGCAGAGTTACTGCAATTGGACTAACTGGACCTACATCCAAACACCAGCAGCCAGGGTGGCCCAGGGACCCTCCCAGCAGGGAGTGGGATGGACCTCATCGTCAAGGCCCTGTCTCGGGTGAGGAAGGTGGGCTTCTCTTGGCTGTCTGTGTCCTTCCTCTTTGCTCCTGGCCTCGGCTGTGGGACAAACTTTGTTCAGTTGCTTATCAGTTTAAGGTTTTATCTCGGTCATGAACACATTTTCCCCACAAGGCTGTGGGTTGTGACATCATCTCCCAGCAGGGTTCCTGTGTGCGCCCTGGTACTCGGGGCTCCACGCCGTCACCTGCTATGGGAATTATTTAATGCCACCCTGGGCCAGTGATCAGGCCACACCCCGTGTGTCATTTGCCCTGTCACTCTACCTTCTGGTTTCCCAAGTTCCTGACTCCATGTCCTGTTTGCCGCCTTCCTTTCACCAGAAATTCTGATATCTGATCCCAGCCTGTAAACTTCACCCTCGTTCCTGACAGATGACTTGCTGGGTTTGTTGTAGATGTTTTGTGCCCTCTAGTGCCCTCCAAACACAGGCACCCTGAGGAGGCTCTGCGCCCTCCTAGTCTGGGACTCCCCTGGGAAGGCTCGTGGGGACCTGTCTTGGGCACATCTGGGAACAGCGATGGGAGGTCGGGATGAAGGGTCTGGTCTGTCTGGTAATGCGGCCCATGTGGAAGACTGGAGGAAAACCCAAGTGTGGGCAGAGGAGCGTGTTGGGGGCCATGAGGACAGTGAAGCCCTTAAGGGGGCTGACAGAGGGGCAAGGCTGGCTGGAGACATCTCAGGAGACTCGGGCTCTGATTGGAGGGGGAAGGGGAAGGTTTGTCCTTCTCCTTTTATGCCCGACCAGCCCTTGAAGTTCAGTTCTTCAGTGTTGGCACGGTCAGCATGACAGATGGATAGACCTGCTGGAAGAGCCTCACCCCAAGAGATGACTGCGTGTCTGAGGAAAGCCCAATCATAGACTCATTACCGTGATGGCTTGGTTTCTGCTTTCATTTTTTGGAATCGAAGTTACACCTGGCTGTCGGAACAGTCACGACGTTACGAAATCCTGGGTCAGGAGCACTGGAGAGGATCTTTATGCCATTGGTTGCTGTGTTACTATGCGTGGAAGCGATAATCTGAGATGAAGCGCCCATTGACTCTGACCCAGCCTGAGGAGATCCGGAGGCTTCTGGGATCCCTAATATGCAAGTTTTCAGCTCTCACAGCTGACTTGTCTCCCCATCCACAGAGAAGGACTGAAGAGCAGATCTGTGTACCTGTGGGGTGCTGCAGGCATAGCACATTCTCCAGGGAAAGCCCACCAACTCTGCTCACTGGCTTCCGAGACTGTCTCCATCACTCTGAGTGGACAAGTCTCCTTCAAAGCCCTGTTCTACTTCCCAAGTTCCTCTCCCAGCCCACTTCCTCTGAGGAGGAAGGGAAGCCTGTGTTGTCTGCCATCCTCAGAGTGGGGAGGCCTGGGAAGGGGCCCAAGGAGGGAAGAGACCTCCAGCCTTGGGGCCTTCATCCTCAGTGAGGGAAATGGCCCCCGGGGGGCTGAAGAGCCCAGTAAGGAGGACTAAGCACTGGCCTGTCTTCTTAAATGGAAACTAACCCAGCAGATTTTCCCTTTATTAGAATCTGAATCCCCAAATATGCATCTCATGTTAAAACTCAGTTGTTGGTTCATGAGCTATTAAAATAATTGCCATTATTCATGATGATGATTTTATATTAGGGTGAAGAAACATCTGTCTGATTATTTTTAGTGTGTTTGTGGTGAAACTGAAGGGTAATATCATGCATAGAATGAGTGAGGAAGAGGAAAGTTTGAGTCCCAGCTGGGCCACATAGTGACTGTACAGCCTTGGGGAAATTAGCCTCCCTGCTCCTTGGTTTCCTCATCTGTAGTCACGAAAAGGATGTTGTGAGAATGAATTGAGATGATTTAGGTAATAAAGCGCCCAGGTGGCTCAGTGGTAAAGAAATCTACCTGGCAATGCAGGAAATGCAAGAGACACAGGTTCAATCCCTGGGTCGGTAAGATTCCCTGGAGGAGGAAATGGCAACCCACTCCAATATTCTAGCCTGGAAAACAGAGGAGCCTGGCAGGCTACAGTCCATAGGGTTGCACAGAGTCAGATCTGACTTAGCCACTGAGCACTCATGGTGTCTAGTAGATACTAGGTTCTAAGTAAATGTCAGCTATTATTATATTTGAGGTTGAATAACATAAACTTGGAGAAGGCAATGGCACCCCACTCCAGTATTCTTGACTGGAAAATCCCATGGATGGAGGAGCCTGGTAGACTGCATTGCATGGGCGGGGGAGCCTGGTGGGCTGCCACCTAAGGGGTCGCACAGAGTCGGACATGACTGAAGCGACTTAGCAACAGCAGCAGCATAAACTGATACCAGGTTCTGGTTGTGTGACTGCGGGCAAATAACCTTTCTCTGAGCCTCAGTTTCTTCATGAAATGGGGAAATTAGTTCCCACTTATATGAAAGAGCTGTCACGAGAGCAATGTGTAATAGCATTTGGGGAAAGTGCTTTAATGACATGTAAGTACTTGGGACTGTCAGGTGTGGTAGTTTAATATTTCATCCAGAATTGCAGAAAGGAATCCACACATTCAGGAAAATCTCAAGAGCTCCTCATTTTTGCCTTTGGTTTTCTCTGATGTAAACCTTGCCATAGCCATACAAACCCTTCTCGGAAGTGATGCTTTGAGTGCGTGTTTGGAGGACCTCCCTGGGGTCACTTCAGTGCGAGATGCAGGAGGAAGCATCAGTATGAGCTCTTAAAGCATGTGTGATATGGAGATCAAAGTGCAATTGGGTGATTTTGTAGAGATTTGGGACTGTCGCCGAACAGTGTGACTGGCAGGAGGGGCTGGTGAGTGTAAAAACCACAGGCATGATTGAACTTGAAGGAAGCCTGTGTGCGGTTGGAAGGGCCGAGTGCTGATACTGAACTGTGTCATCCGGTCTCAGAGGAGCTCTGCTTGAAATAATAAATGACTCAGTGCCAATCTGCATCGTCACTAGAAAAATTAATGTCCACATTCTTGTCACAGTGCCTCCAAAGTAAGGACAGACTGTCAAAGTTTAGGTTTATTTGGGGGAGAGGAAGGCCGACCAACTACAGCTTCCCCCTTAGGAACTCATGGTCAGATTTAAATTTAGTAGTAAGTGATATGTGGAGAAGGCAATGGCAACCCACTCCAGTACTCTTGCCTGGAAAATCCCATGGGCAGAGGAGCCTGGCAGGCTGCAGTTCTATGGGGTCGCTAAGAGTCAGACACGACTGAGTGACTTCACTTTCACTTTTCACTTTCATGCACTGGAGAAGGAAATGGCAACCCACTCCACTGTTCTTGCCTGGAGAATCCCAGGGACGGGGGAGCCTAGTGGGCTGCTGTCTGTGGGATCGCACGGAGTCAGACACGGCTGAAGCGACTTAGCAGCAGCAGTAAGTGATATGTATCTTTTTAAAAGTGGAATCAATGAGGCCTGTCCTCAGAACATCAGTTTTTCTTCTCTCTGCTTGCCTGTTAATCAATGAGTGGCCCACTGCTTCCGGTGAAGCTGGCCATTAAGATCATTTTGATAAGGATTGCTCAGTCTGGTGGGCAATCGGCTCCTCTCCCGAACATTCGAGGGTACTTTTCAGTGAGGGGAGGCACTGGTGGGCATTTTCCCTTCCTTTCTGCTGTAGGATGTAGACTGGCCTTAGAGGAGAAATGTTAATAGTATGGTTGAACCTTTAAACAATCTTGACTTGAATATGTAACTGTTAGTTATTCATGTTCTTCTCTGTTACCCTGGCTTGTCACGTTTGCAGTTTCCTCTTTCCCCAGATGTGGCACTTCTCAAGTTAAAAAAAAAAAAAAAAGGTTTCTTGCACATAATGGTTTCCTGGGTTATGCCTTAATTAGGAAAAATTGTCACATAGGAGCCTAGCCCTCTTGTGTCTAAACATAATAAGATGCTTTGTCCTTCGCATTAACTGGAGCTCTCTGGAGAGAGAGGTTGCTCTGAGTCTGTGTGAGCCATCTACCTAACAAACACACACCCTTGTGGGTATCTTTGTTAAGATCTTTCTTTAATGTGATGATTTATTTTTGAGTTGGGGCTCTGACAGCTTTTCTTTTTCATTGCTCCTCTAATTTGAGACTCGAAATAAAATTACCTTGTGCAGTAAATAGTTGGTAGTATGTTTACCCCTTTCTTCTTTTTCTTCCATAGCAGCTGCTAGAAGCAGTGGGAAATTGGATGCAAGAGGTAGAATAAGAATCCGTTGTTTAGAAATGCTGGGCTTGATATGGACCATGTAGCTAACCAGCTTGGGTATAAATGCTATTAAAGAAAAATAAAACAGTCTTGTCATTTGACTAAACTGAGGCATTTTTATCAAATTGATCAGGGTCCGTAACAGAGCACTTTTAGTTTGGTATGGCCTAGGGAGCATTCTCAACATTCAGACCTCCTGGGTTTGAATCTGGCTTTGTCATTTTCAACCTGTGTGCCTTGGGGCCAGTTACTCAGCCTCTTTGCTTAACTATAAAGTGAGGATAATAAAGGTGTATACCTACTTTATAGGATCAGTGTGAGGATTAAATGAGATGATATATACATATGTAAGGTACATGGTATAGTGCCTGTCACCAAGTAAGCACGCTATCACTGTAGAAATTCATAAATGCTCATTTAAGGTGCAAATATTCTGCTGGTCTGTGGATTATCCTTTTCATAACTGCTGTATAGTTGAAACTTTTTACATTTCAGTGGGAGTGATTTTTTTTTAATGAGTTATCTTGGATTATTAGCAAGCAACTCTAGCTAATGTTAGTCATAAATTTCACTTGAATTTTCTATATTACAGCTGTCTCTAGAAAGGAAAACAAGTTGGTGAAAATGGGTTTATAAATTCTGTCTTTCTCCACAGAATGGAAATAGAATGAAAAATAAAATGTATTTTGTCTTGGGAAATAGAATGAAAAATAAAATGTATTTTGTCTTAGGACTTCAGGGAAGTTCAGTGTTCAGAAAAATCCTTCCAAATGTCATAGGACATGGAGAGTTCCTAAAAACCTATGACTGAGCATCTGAGTGTTGGTTTCTACCCATGTCACTAAACTGGGAAATTTCTTGAGTGAGTAAAAGGTAAAAAAGTTTCAGTGATTATGTGAAATCTCACACTGATGCAGGCGTTACTAAGTCTGTTTACTTTGAACATCTGAGAAAAGCAGAAGAGACATGCTGTGGTGTGAGGCTCTCCTTTAGACCGTTCAAAGGTTTCTCAAGTTCTAAGTAGTCACTTTAAGTGTCAGGTCGGTGATTCATCCAGCTTTTGAAGAAGGGTTGGTTGTCAAAACTTGATGCACCACTAAATCGGGCAGGTTAAAGATCATCATCTTCTTTGTCATAGACGGATCAGAAGTTAGTGTCTGGGCTCTCCATGAGCTTATCTGCAGGTGTCAGTAAATGCTGCACCTGGTGAACATCTTTCCCAGGTAGAATGTGATGTTCTTTTATGCAAGAGGGGCTTAGCACTGGGCCCGTCACGTCTTTGAGCTGTTGTGACTCTCGTGTGGAGCACAGAGGGGCTCTCTCACCCACTGACACCTCCTCCTGTTAGCGGGCAAGCTGCCTTCTCCTGGCTGGGCAGACCCCACCTCCTCCAGGGAAAAGTGGATGCTGGGGACTCTTTGTCCCCATCCCCACCGCATTCCCTGTACGGCCATGTGTGTGATTTGCCATCGCTTGCAATTTGGGGGACGTTACTTTCTGGCATGTTTAGAGCTTCTCTTTGCCAAAGATCTGGATAAGTGACCTCTGTTTTGCCCAGGGGAGTCCTCACTCCCAGTTTGTCTTCTTCATTGGAGGAAAGGCTCTTGGAATGCAGCCACTACATGGCTCACTCATGATTGTCTATTTGAATGTCCAACAGTTCCTTGCGCATGGCAGGCGCCCCAGAAGATTTGTGAATGAGTCAGTGACTGAATGAACTATGTCTTTGAGCAGACCTCAGCTGGCCCACATGGCCTGGCTGAGATACAATCAAGAGAGGTTTTGGTCGTGACTCATCCTTTCGGGGAGAGGAAGACTAATTCTTTCTTCTTTCCCTTGATTCCTGGGTGAGCAGTCAGGGCCTTCTCTTGGCTAACCATACCATCTGTGGTTGGATCTTAGCTGTCACATTCTGTTACAGATCTCTTCCCCTTTTAATTTCAGATTATTAAGATAGCTAATTTCTCATGTCTGCATTCCCACATCCCTGCCTCTCAGCCTCACTGGATCGCCTAGGGTGAGTTGTTGAACTTCTTTCCTTATCACTTTCCTTATCTGTGAAATGACAGCTGTGGTTGCTGCCTATCTGATAGACTGGCTGAGAGGCTGAGAGGCATTAATGGTGTGAAGCACTTAGAAAGTGCCTGGCCATAGTCAGCTCTGATCACCCACAGACACTCCCGTTGTCTCGGACACATGCTGAGCTGCTCTGACTGAGGCCCCAGGCTTCTTGTCCTTTGCTCTTGGCCCTGACAGCTACCTCACTGGTTTCCCAACTTTGTCCAACTTGCCACGGGGACCCTCCTCACAGCCACCAGAACAGTTTTCCAGCAATAGTCAATGGGACCCCTCGCATTTAGCCCAGGGTCTGACAGTGTGTATCAGTAACTAATTGTTGATTGAAGGAAGCTGAGATTCCCTGCCTAGTCCCCTGCTGGGTGTGGGGCTTCCCAGTCTGAAGGCTGCTACTGCATAACAGTTCTGCAGACTCCTAGTCTGTAATAGGAAACTGATGACGATTTTAGATTCCAATAATAAGTGACAAATCAGCATTATCTGTCAAGAGAGGTTAGGTTATGTTGCCATCAGCTTGCTTTTGCTGCTGTGCTCAGTCATGTCTGACTCTTTGAGAACCCATGGACTGTAGCCCGCCCAGCTCCTCTGTCCATGAGGTTCTCCAGGCAAGAATACTAGAGTGATTTGCCATGCCCTCCTCCAGGGGAATCTTCCTGGCCCAGGGATGGGACCCATGTTTCTTATGTCTCTGGCATTGGCAGGCGGGGCTCTTTATCATGAGTGCCACCGTGATCTGATTGCCAAGAAGCAATCAGATATGACCCCAAATTTCAGTGGTCTGAAACAACAAATCATAGCTCTCACTCGTGCAGTGTGTCCAGTGTTGGCTGGTGTGGGGGTTCTGCTCCTCATTGTCACTCGAGCCCAGGCCGATGGGGTTCCCCCTTGGACACGATTAACAAAGCAGATCCAGTGACATGTGAGTCATCCATGGCTCTGAGAGCTTCTAGCAGACAGGGTGCACAGCACTTCCCCGCCCGGTTTATTGGCCCTAACGAGTCACTCCCCACTGCCAACTTCGGAGGGAGCATCTAAGTGCAGACCCGCCCTATACCAGGAAGGAGCTACCAGAATATTTGCAACCAGAGAGATTTCGCTGATACATGGAGTGTTACTGTCACTCCTCAAAGGGGTTGCTCCTGCTACATCTCTACCCTCATTTAAAATCATTACTTAATGTAGTCAAGGACAAAAGTTAATCCCAGAAAGCTTCACACATGGGGTTTTCCTTTGTGAGGGTTTTCCGGGGCTCTCGGAACAGCCTTTCCATCCTTGTTGAGGGAAATCACTCTGCAGTGTGAAGAGCATGTGTCCTCTGTAATCTAGAACCAAGCTTCAGGGGGAGTGTTTTACAGGAAAAGCCCCTTATAGGGTCACAAAACAGTCGACACGACTGAGTGACTGAACTGAATTAACTCAGCTGTTTCATCAGGCTTTTGCCAGGGATTGTTTATATGGCCTTTCATCATGAAGACTAGGTGGGCTTGTCATTGTATGGAGAAACGCCACATCAAGTAAGCCTGCATTAATAATCTCATAGTATTCTACGGTCATGTGATTCATAAACACTACGGTTTGAGAGAAGCAGCAGAGGGAAGCCCTGGGCTGATGTATAAAGGGAGGGTTGGGCCCCAGAGGCAGTGGGCAGACTAGGCCTCTCCCAGGCACTGATTGGGAGGCTGTGAAGCCGTCTGGCCTGCGGTGAAAGGGGGACCGGCCCTTCAGGAAGTGCTCACAGGCCTGCACTCCGCTTCAGGCATAAAATGAAGCTGGTGGAGTCAGACCAGGAGAGCACTGTAGGCAAGTCAAGCAGTCAGAATTTTTTAAATTATTTATTTATTTTTTAAATTTTACTTTACAGTACTCTATTGGCTTTGCCATACATCGACATGAAGCCACCACAGGTGTACACAAGCTCCCAATCCTGAATCCCCCTCCCACCTCCCACCCCACAACGTCTCTCTGGATCATCCCCGTACACCAGCCCCAAGCATCCTGCATCCTGCATCGAACATAGACCGGCGCCTCGTTTGTATTACTCTGCCATTAAAAAGCAGTCAGAATTTTGAGTTTAGTCAGACATTGAAGCAATCAAGGGAGTGAGGTGGTCAGGTTGGATATTTTTAAAAGTTGTTCTGGATTTATTCATGAATTTTTATTTCACATGCTTTACTTCTTGGTATGATTTATATTTCCACAACTAATGATTCTTCACAATATTGTTGTCTTAAACCTAAAGTTTTATTTTACACCGAATGTGTGTGTGTGTGTTTGTTAAGTTGCTTCTGTAGTGTCTGATGCTTTGAGGCCCTTTGGACTGTAGTGTGTCAGGCTTCTCTGTCCATGGATTTCCCAAGCAAGTATACCGGAATAGGTTGCCATTCTCTTCTTCTGGGGATCTTCCTGACCCAGGGATCGAACCCATGTCTCTTGTGCTCCTGCATTGGCAAGTGGGTTCTTTACTGCTAGTACCACCTGGGAAGCCCTTTACACTGGATAACCACATTTAAATCTCATCTTTTCCAGTATTTTTCACTCACACAGAAATTTCAACAGTGTGAAAAGACCGAGGGAGTATATTATATTCTCAGATTCAATTACAGTGGAGAGAGATCTGTTTATTATCAACGTTTATTTATCTTATTAGGTGATGGCTACCATTTGTTTCCTTGTGAAAATTTAACTTTGTGTGTTCTTAAAGCATTAAGTGTTTCTAATTTAGAACAGATTAATCTACTTCCGGTTTTATGGTGGGAAAATCTACTTGAATCTTTCTTCTTTTGGTTAAGAGTTTAATTAGATAGTCAGACAAATATTTATCCAATGCACTCTTAAATGGTAAGTTCTGTTTCTAAATGTTTGAAAGCAGATTAGAATTTGGAGAAAACCGGTGTGGTTGCTGTGGGTAGAACAGGCCAAGTACACAGGGCTGAAGGCCAGAGAGAGTTAGGAGGCTAGAGGGGGTGTGTGGCCTGGACCAAGGGGATGGAGGTGGGGGAGCGGGGAATGGGGTGGGTACAGATGCTCCCCGGAGGTGAGATTGACAGGACTCGCCCATGGATGGCTGGTGTGTAGCAGGAAGATGCCAGTGGTCATTTGCTCAGGGCAGCTTTCCAGGAGGGCAGGGGCACCTGGGAACTGAGGGGGGACATCAGGAGATTGGTGTTGAACTGAACAAAGGGAACTACTTCACAGCAGGTATTTTCTTTACCCCTGTTCATTCTCTAAGTTCTCCCTCCTTTGAGTTATTTTTTATGGATGTAACTGAAATCAGTCCTTGAGAGTCAGTGCCCTCTCCCTCCAGAATGCCAGATGAAGAATGATACAGTTAGCATGTTTGTGCCCCCATTCACCACCCCCATGCTTCTTAATGTATTTCCTTCTGTTGACACAGTGCCAGCTCAGATGGAGGTCAGAATGCAGTAGCGCAGAACGCAGTGTTCTCTGATGACTTAATTGACATCCTTGTCCCATTTTTCATGGTCACTATTATTGGATTTGAGGGAGACTCTGGTCTCTTGATTGGATAAGGAAGATACCTCCGTGTCCCTGATTGAATTTGGCAGTTCCAGTAGCCTTGTGGAGGACTGAGGAAATACCTGAGTCTCATCTGCAATGTATCATCATCTGAAAGAAAGCTACACAGCTCAAAATAGCCTAGAGTTAAAACTCCCCTCCAGGTCCTCCTCACCATTCTATACAGAATAAAGAACTTTCTCCCCCAAAGAAAGAAATGGACATTAGGATTGATTCTGTTCAGCTCCCAGCGGATCCCAGTCTCCAGCTGGTCTCAGGAATTCCTTACTCCAGTTGTTGAAAGCTAACTAATCAAAAATAATCATGAGGAAAAACAGACCCCTCAAAATGATGTATCTCCACATATATATGTTTTCTATATATAGCTACTCTCTTCTTGACTTAGCACAGCAGCCCACAATCTGACTGCTGCCCCTTCTCACCTCACTAAAGGTGGTCTGTTCCTGTAAAGTGCTGGTCTCTCTCTTTTTTTTTTTTCCTAAGCCTCGCCTTCTCTAACTCCCTTACCTTGATGACGTAATCAAGCTGTCTTTCACCTGGGAGGGATTTCTGGGGATGGCCAAGCTCATCATGTAGATGTTGATTTGTTGTAGCTTTTTTTTTTTTTCTTTTTTCAGAGGGAATGCTTTCTCACCTTACTTTCGAGGGCTACTCCCATTGGAAGCTTTAAAACTCATGTTTACATATTTGTTGTTATTCAGTCGCTCAGTTATATCTGACTCATTGCGACCCCATGGACTGCAGCATGCCAGGCTTCCCTGTCTTCACCATCTCCTGGAGCTTGCTCAAACTCAGGTCCATCGAGTCAGTGATGCCATCCAACTGTCTCATCCTCAGTCGTCCCCTTCTCCTCCTGCCTTCAATCTTCCCCAGCAGCAGGGTCTTTCCAATGAGTCAGTTCTTTGAATCAGGTGGCCACCATATTGGAGTTTCAGCTTCAACTTTGGTCCTTCCAATGAATATTCAGAATTGATTTCCTTGAGGATTGACTGGTTTGACCTCCTCGCAGTCTAAAGGACTCTCAAGATGTTTACATATGGAATACTTTGTCATCAAGCATACCTCTACCTCTGGGTAGAGTTTAAAAGTTGTAGACATCTTAACACCAACAACCATGGTTTGGAATCTTAATCCTGGTTAATTCTGTACTGAATTTAACCCCCTTCCTCCTCATCCTTTGAATCTGTGGAGTCACACAGATCTGTTCTGGATTGTAACCTCCCACTGCCCCCCAAAACCAACCATCTCCAGGAAGGTGAAGGCCAAGTCGGTGACTGCCCAGCAAGGCCTTCTCACCTCTGGCTTTGAGTCCCCATCCCACTTGCAGGTTACGAGGGGTAAAAGATATTTTTGGTCAAATCACCTTTGGGTCAAGCTGCCTGACCCAGGACAAATCTTGTAACCTCTGAAAGTCTTTATTTCCTCATTTGCCATATAAGCACCTACAGTTAGGTTGAGATGAGAAGTAATTAAACTCTTGATTGTAAAAGTTGTAGGCACAGTGCCTGGCACAGAGGTGTTGGTAAATATTAGCGGTTATTCTTTAGAAGAAAAAAAAAAGAGGAGTACCTTATTTAGTTTTGTACTATTCCACCAGACCTAGGACTATGCTTTGTGATGGTTTGTGCTTTACCCAAATTTCTTGAAAAAAAGACGTAGACTGTAAGTTACTGATTCATAGCTGATTTGTGGTTCAGGACTTTGCCTTTTTAATCAGTGGATGTAATAGTCTGTACTCTGGGATTCTCAGAGACTATAGATGCAGTGTTTGCTAAGCAGTCCTCTGGACAGAGGCCAGTCGCCCTGTAAAGCTGTATGATAAAACGTTTTGAACTCTGTAAACAAAGGCGTCACTCAGATATGATAAAAAATTTGAATCGAGACTAATCTTTTCTCTGGCCTGGGTCCACAGTTAATTTCCTCAGACTTACAGAAGCTCTTATTGGAGAAGCGCCTGCTCTACAGCAGGCACTGTGTTAAGCAAAGGACATGCCACTGAATCCTTGAACCGGCCCAGTGAGGTAGACTCTCTTGTCCTTATTCCCATTTTATGGATGAGGAGACTAAGGAGCAGAGAGGTTAAGCTGCACAGCCTGTAACTGGCAGCGCCGGGACCCAGACCTTGGTCTGCTTGGCTCTACTGCCGTTCTGAAATGCCCTTACGGCCTGAAGGTGAGGGTGATGTTGAGTTTGAGAATATTCTGTTGGGTGCAAATTTTGAATGGAGTGTCAACAGTGTGCCAAGTGATGTGTGGGGTCCACTGAAAAAGAGCCTGCTGTACTGTGTTCAGCTGGGGCATCTGCCTCCAGCACTGCACCAAGGCCGTTCTTGTCAGGAAGCCGTCACATCCATGGCGCTCAGTGCAGTGGCCCAGTCTCACTTGCGGGGTCTGAGGCAGCTGATCAGCCCTTCTCCTTAAAACCTGTTCCCCTCCGCTGGTTTTCCAGACACTGTACTCTTCCCACTCCCTTTGCTGGTCCTCTGGCATCTTTCTAATTTCTACACATTCGAGGCCTCGAGGATTAGCCCTCAGACCTCTTCTCTTTCTACATCCCATCTCTTGGGGTTCTTATTTGGTCTCATGGCTTAAAATATCATCTATATACTTGTGAATCCCAAATTTATGTCTCTAGCCTGGACCTCTCCATCAGAGTTTATCCTTCCATATCCAACGGCATCTTCTATATCAACACTTAGATGCCTAGAAGGTGGCTCAGCCTCAGTATATCCAAAACCAAGCTCCATCTGCAGCTCTATCGCCCCCACTCCCACCTGCCCTTCCAGCCCATCTTGCTCAGCTAAGACATGGCAGCCCATCTGAATGGTTCCTCAAGTCAGAAAACTTGGAGCCATGCTCTCCTTGCATCCTGCATCCATTGGTCAACAGACCCCATTGGCTCTGCCTTCCAAGTATCCCAGAGCTGACCTCCTCCTCTGTGGTCTGTGTCACCCACTTCCCTTGCCTGGATTACCTTAGCTCTACTGCTATCCTTTCTTCCTCCTTTGCCTCCTCCCCCTTCATCCTCAACACAGGAGCTAGAGCGATCTCATTACCATAATTCAGATTATGTGTATGTCCTTATACTGATCTATGAGATCTGTGGTCTGGCCCCCAGGCCTTACCTCTCTGATCTTCCCCTTTTCCCTGCATTGACTCTGCTCTCCCACACTAGTGTCCTCATTTCCAAGCCATTTGTGTTTCCTCTTTAGGGTTTTGCAACTTGCTCTTCCTCTGCCTGAAACATTCTTCCCCTGGACATCTTCATGGTTCAATCCCTCACTGCCTTCAGAGCTTTACTCACACTGAACCCTCAACATTTGGAGGATTGCAGTACCTCAGTCCCTCCTGCCTTTCTTGCCTGCTCTAATTTTCCTATGGCACTTGCGTCCATTCAACATTATTTTGCATACTTATGTCCCAGGAGGGTAGGATTTTGTAAATTTTGTTTCCTGCTCTCTTCCCAGTACCTGGAACAAGGCCTTGCCTATAGTAGGTGCTCAATAAATATCTGCAGAATGAATTTATCTGCCAAATGTTTGGTTATTATCACAATGTGCAAAGAACAGTGCTTAGAACTGGAAGGGACACGAAAATAAATTAGGTGTGTATAATACTCTCAGAATGTTCCTGATAGCATGACAGAAAAGACATGTGCCTCACATCAACTTTTAGAATCACTGTTTAAGTGCCATTCTGATTGTTGTTTTTCAACTGCTAAGTCATGTCCAGCTGTTTGAAACCCCATGGCCTGTAGCATGCCAGGCTCCTCTGTCCTCCGCTAGCTCCCAGAGTTTGCTCAAATTCATGTCCATTGAGTCGATGATGCTGTCTAACTGTCTTACTGTCTTATCCACTGTTGTCCCCTTCTTTTCCCTTTAGCCTTTCCCACCATCAGGGTCTTTTTCAGTGACTTGGCTCTTTGCATGCGGTGACCTAAGTATTGGGGCTTCAGATTCAGCATCAGTCCTTCCAAAGAATATTCAGGGTTGATTTCCTTTAGGATTGACTGGTTTGATCTCTTTGCAGATCAAAGGACTCTCAAGAGTCTTCTCCAGCACCATAATTCAAAAGCATCAATTCTTCAACACTCAGCGTTCTTTATGGTCCAACTCTCACATCCACACACAATTACTGGAAAAACCATAGCCTTGACTAGATGGACCTTTGCCAGCAAAGTGGTATCTCTGCTTTTTAATACACTGTCTAGATTTGTCATAGCTTTCCTTCTGAGGAGTGAACATCTTTTAAAATTTCATGGCTGTAGTCACCTTCCAAAGTGATTTTAGAGCCCAAGAAAAGAAAATTTGTCACTGTTTCCACTTTCCCTCCTTCTATTTACCATGAAGTGATGAGGCTAGATGTCATGATCTTTGCTCTTTGAATGCTGAGTTTTAAGCCAGCTTTTTCACTCTTCTTTCACCCTCATTAAGAGGCTCTTTAATTCCTCTTCACTTCTAGCCATCCTGATATGAGACTTTAAAAGAGACCTTACCCTGCCAGCTGTTCTAGAAGGAAATGGTTTCAGGCACTACAGTGATCTTAAGCTGGGAGTGGGTTTAGATGAGGACAGAGGAACATTCCAGATGTGGACACCCGCGTGCACAGAGGTGGGAGCTTTCAGACTTGGTGTACAGAATGAGTCACTTGGTTTGCGGCATCACTTTGTCTGTTTCTAAGCTTCCCATTTGTGAGGTGCTGTGTCTCCTTGGAGAGGTCCTGAATACTTTGCCTCAGGTCCATCCAAAGCATAGAAACTCAGTGCTTGAGATCTGATTGACTAAGTTTGCGCTGGTCCATTTTGACTTTGCCCATCCATTCTGTGGACTTGATCTGGATTCCAGCCTCTCTGTGTAGTAATTTACATGTCTCTTAAGTCCTGGCCTGAATTGTTCGTGTTGTTCTTGACTGTTACTTGAGTGTCCTACAGGATGCCATGGGCAGTTGCAAACCTAGTCAGCCTTTTAGTGGGAAGGAGAGAGATCCTGAAATATTCCGAGTGCTCACTGCTGTTTTCTGCGTGTCTCCTTTCTCTATCCCCTATTTTACTGCAAAGTAAAAATCATTTATGTAGGCTGCCACTGGACAACAGGTAAGGGCCAGGCTTTGATTCAGAGAGAAGAGCTTCAGTTCAGTTCAGTTTAGTTCAATTCAGTCACTCAGTTGTGTCCGACTCTTTGCGATCCCATGAATCGCAGCACGCCAGGCCTCCCTGTCCATCACCAACTCCCGGAGTTCACCCAAATTCATGTGCATCGAGTCGGTGATGCCATCCAGTTATCTCATCCTCGGTCGTCCCCTTCTCCTCCTGCCCCCAATGTCTCCCAGCATCAGGGTCTTTTCCAATGAGTCAACTCTTCTCATGAGGTGGCCAAAGTACTGGAGTTTCAGCCTCAGCATCAGTCCTTCCAATGAACACTCAGGACTGATTTCCTTTAGGCTGTGTTTCCCAAGCTTGATGCTTATCAGGGTCATCAGGGGAGCTTTTTTTTCAAAATACTTTATTTTTTTATTGGAATATGTGCTTTCTATGTTAGTTTCTGCTGTACAGCAAAGTGAATGAACCATACATATACATATATCCCCTCTTCTTTTGGATTTCCTTCCCATTAAGGTCACCACAGAGCGCTGAGTAGAGTTCCCTGTGTTGTACAGTAGATTCTCGCTGTCTATTTTGTATGTAGTAGTCTCCCGATCCATCCCACCCATCCCAGAGGAGCTTTCTAAAGCTGCTTCAGTCACCTCGCCAGAGAAAGGGTGCAAGAGTCAATATTAATAAACACAAGGAGCCTGTAATCTGGAGGAGGAATGGCACCCTCCATCAGCCTCTGCTGATTCAGGTCTGGAATGCCTTCCAACACATCTCATTCTGGTTTTGAACAGTTCTTCTTGATAATGACTCTTTCCTCTTTTCCTTCAACCGTTGTTCCAGGGATGGAGCCCCTGAACCCGCTGTCCTAAGCCTCCTTCCCCTGCCTCTCACCCTGGCAGATGTTTACTGAATGCCTGATGTGGGCATGGTTCCCTTATCTCTTTTCCCTCAAAATCCCTCTTCCGTTTTGACTGCCCTTCTCTTATCCCAAGAAACAGTTACTCAACCGATCCATAGGCCTACTGAGGATTTGGACGCAGCCTGAGCCAAGATTTGCCTTTGTATTGCACACCTCTGTTTGTTTTCCCTTTAAAGAATGTGTACAAAAGGATACGCTTGGCCGGATCTTTAAGTGGTATGTGTAACTTAGTGACGAGAACCACATAATGTCCCACTACAATTTGTATGTCAATTACATATCATTCCTTTTCCATTAATTAAAGGCAGAACCCTCCAACTGTCTACCAAGAAATACTTTATTGTCCTAGAATGGTTTTTTGAATGTTACTTTGAAGTGATGAAAAAAAACCCACGACAACTTTTCGTTTAAACTATTTTGGGGCTTCCCTGATGGTCCAGTGGTTAAGAACCCACCTTGCAGTACAGGGGATGTGAGTTCAACCCCTGGTCTGAGAAGATCCCGCCTGCTGCAGAGCAACTAAGCCTGCGCACTGCAGCGTCTGCAGCCCGCCTGCCCTAGGGCCCGCGCTCTGCAAGAGAAGGCGCCACAGTAAGAAGACCGTGCACTTCAACCAGAGAGGAGGCCCTTCCTGCTCAACACAGCTAGAGGAAAGCCCCTGTGGCAGTGAAGACCCAGCACAGCAAAAAATAAAAATTTTACATTTTATGAAGTTGCATTGGCCTCTCCTCACTCTGAAATGACTAACCTCTTTACTTAGTAGGAGGCTGGCTACTCTTGCTTTATGTCAGACAGCAAGAGTTTCCAGACATTTCAGACAGTTCTGGCATTTGTTAACCTGATCAAATATCTGCCTTGGTGAATTGCAAGATGTAAAAGATGCTCTTATATAATTTGTTCCATAACTGAAAGCCCTGTTTCATTTAATTTAGCTTCTTGCCAGTAGATATTTTCTGTTCTTTAACATCTCAGTGAGTCAAGGGGAAATCCCCTTGTTTAAGCTCTGATGCTTGTTGAATTTAATTACTGACGTGGAATTTAAAAGTGAGATAGAGCCAGTTTATAAATATAACAATTGATCCAAGAGGTTCTCTGTCTGGGTTGAATCATTCAACAAAGGCAAGAGTTATAAAAAGAATATATACCCACTTTCCCTTTGGACTAGCTTTACTTACATACCTAGAGGAGTTACTATTTATATCTTCTCTTATATAACCTGCATGATTATCTTATCTCCAATTCTGGGTCAATTTCAAGAGGAAATTAAGTATCCATGCAATTATATGGGTTCCTCGTTAACTTGAATCGTTTAGAAATGTGTTTAATGGTAAAGTTTGAGGCCTGAGCATTTTATTTGGGAGAGGGCTTCAATTTACTCACTGACTATAAAAAGGTCACTGTGTGTGTATGTGAGTTGGATACCATGATCTGCATGGGCAGGGGAGGAAGTTACAAGAATAAGGGAAGCACAGTCCCACCTTCCTAGAGCTCTGAGTTTGCTGGTGGAGACAGCAGATATACATCTTGGTGGGTTTTAATATGCTAGTGACTATGGGGAGATGGAATCTGCCAAGGACCACAGAGCGTGGGCAACCAGAGATTGGGAGACTCCGGATGCCAACACAGTGTCCGGTCACGGGCAGTGATTGGCCTGAATGGGTTGCACCCATCTCCTCGTGTGTACTGGGTACCAAGGGAGAAGACTGAGACCCTCTGGCCTGGTCACTGTCTGGGCAGAAGAACCTGTCTCAGGGAGTGGAGAAACGGGATTCCCCGTGTCATAGACCCTTAGAACTGTCATCCTAGGAGACCCTCCCTTTCTAAGTAGGAGTAACAGCGGGACTTTCAGAAGGGAACCATCAGTATACTGTCGTTATGCCTGCTGAATACTAGCTGGATTGCTTCAAGCAGCCTAGAGGCTGGCAAAGACTTATAGTCCTAGGGGCAACTGGGCCGTCATAAATCTTCATCCCTGCTTGCCGTTATAACACTGGAGTTAGCTTGCTAGAGCAAAGACCCACTGGGACTCAGAATAAATCATTCAGGCAGTCACTCAGCAGATAATTGTGGAGTGGCCACTAGGTGTGAGGCCTTCTGGTCCCTCTTTCATTTATGTCAATATTTAGCAGAGTAGGAGCAAGGCATTGGATTCTTGAATCTCATTTCTGTTCTAAGGACTTAAAAAAAAAATTTGATAAGGTGCACAGAGGGGAGAGGCTTCCAGAACTGGTCCCTGCACATGCAGGTGTCTTCCATGGCCAGGCCAAATGTCAGGGCATGGGTGCTGAGATGCACAACATGGATCAGGCTTAATGATGTATGGCATTTGTTAGTATTTATACAGAAAAGAGGGGGTTTCCTTGGTGGCACAGGGGTAAAGAATCCACCTGCCACCGCAGAAGATGTGGGTTTGACCCCTGGGTTGGGAAGAGAACCCCTGGAGGAGGAAATGGCAGCCCACTCCAGTATCCTTACCTGGAATATCCCATGGACAGAGGAGCCCAGCAGGCTACAGTCCTTGGGGTCACAAAGAGTTGAACATGACTGAGCAACTGAGCACGCCAGGTGGCTTTGAATATATCATCCTCAATCAAAATTGTTCCCTGCTCACGACACAATAAATGAAGCTCTGGGGAAAGATTTGAGCATTCAGTAGCTTTCTGGGAATAAAATCAGAGTCAGTGTGAGAAATTTGTCCCCCTCGTTATTTATCACCGTTTTTTCTCCTTCTAAAAATAAATCTGTCGTTCAGTCAATTCTTTTGTTAAAATTAAAGTATGGAGCCCCCACTCCTCTTCCATCTGCCACTATTTGTGATCTCCAGTGAGTGCCGTCCTAGAAGCAGAAGTCACAGATGGACGCGAGGCAGCAACCTACTGCCTCCCTAGCGGAAGTTTGCTTTGCGGCTGAATCAGAATAACAGAATCAGAATTTTGAGAATTACTGGAATTGTGTGTGACTCACCTAGGGTCTAAGTCCCAGAGCTGTTACTATAAAGGGGAAACTCTATCATAATCAGGGCTGGCAGCATTTATGGAAGACAGATGAGAATTTCCAGATTTCAGGAAGGCCTGGGTGCCCTCCCCTGCCCTCCCAATGGCACCACATAAAGCTAGTAACCCTCCACTCACCACCCACTAAGCCTTGAACTTCTCTGCTTGCTTCACCCCTTTAGTTCCCCGACAGGAAACCAGGGGGAATTACTCAGGTGCAAGGATCATCAGCTGGACTTGCCTTCCTCCGGCCATGCACAAGTGGAGGGTGGGGAGGTATCTTTGTGGAAGAAAGTGAGGAGTGCAGGCTGAGACCTCAGCCCCACCTGAGAATCTGATCTGGACCCGCTGCAGGTTCAACTCAGGTGAAGACCACTTTCTGCTTCCTGTTGTTTGTCTAGGAAGTTCCGCTCTGGACCTCTTCTCACCAGCACTCGCTTCTAGAGGCCGTTCCAGCAGTGGCTCAGGAGAGCACTTGGCTTGCATGTAAAAGGCACCAAGTGTTTGAGTTGCATTTGATGTTTACCACGTCCCTAGGATCTGTGAAGTTAGGGAGAAGGGGGCCCCAAAGTTAAAGGGCTGCTTCGTAGGTTGGCAAATTGCTAGATTCCAGGCTGTTATGGGATGACTCTCCAATGTGGTGGCAATCAGCCTGTGACATCTGTCCCCTGATTGATTGCTGTGGTCAGTGAAGAGGAGAATGTGGGTTGGATCCTACTCTGGCTGCACCGTTGCCAGATGACCTCTGACCCCTGGGGAAGGAGGGCTGCTCCTCGGTGAGAGCCATGTGATGGCTCGGGTCCCCTGCCACAGCTTCCTTCACCCTGGGCATTTGACTGAGCGTGCATCAGTGTGTGTGCAAGACCTGCACAATTACAAAAGCTAAGGAAGATTTTGTTTTTTATGGGAGGGGAGACTCATTTTCAGAATAGGGTTACCAGCAGGAGATGAGGAACACTCAGATGATGTCTTCATTGTGGGCCCCAGGGAAAGAGAGGCTGAGCAATGGCAGAGCAATGGTGGCCTCGGACCTGGAGACAACCTCCCAGGCCCAATTTGATGGGGACAGTGCGGCCGCACTCACTCAGCTGAGCCTCAATGCCTGGCCAAGCAGCAGTGTGCCTTGGGTCATGGCCATCTGCCTCCACCAGCATCATCTCTGCATGGGTGTGGGTCTCCTGTCTTACTGATGGTTGTTCTCAGCACCCAGCGCCTGGCCAGCCCCTCGTAGGCAGCCAGTGCAGAATGAAGGTTCTACGAGGGCCGTGGAAATCGGTGATCGTGCACTAGGAATGGCTTTTCCCGCTTTTGATGTCACTGTCTTAGGAGACACTCAGAACCTCCTGAGGCAGGGTTTGCAAGCTTTTGTAGTTGTTAGTCGCTCCATCGTGTCCACCTCTTTACCACCCCATAGACTATAACCTGCCAGACTCCTCTGTCCATGGGATTCTCCAGGCAAGAATACTGGAGAGGGTTGCCATTTCCTTCTCCAGGGGATCTTCCTGACCCAGGAATCGAACCCGAGTCTTCTACACTTCAAGCAGATCTTTACCATTGAGCCCCCGGGGAAGGGAAGCCCTGCAAGCTTTAACTGACTTTAAATCCCCTGGGCTCTGGTTCCCTGTGGGGGTCCTGAGTTCCTCCCTATGTGTCAGGGCCCAGTGACCCTGAGGGGGGTGCCCAGGAATCTGCATCTTCACAAGGGGTTTCTCAGGCAGGTATCCCATGAATCATCACTTGAGAAAGAGCCCTTCAAGCTTCTAGCTGGGAAGTGCCTTGGAAAAATCTCTCGGGACTTCCCTGGCAGTCCAGTGGTGGACTGGACTCTGAACTTCCACTGTAGGGGGCATGAGTTCAATCCCTGGTGGGGAAACTAAGATTCCACATGCTGTGCGGTATAGCCAAAAAAGTATTAAATTTTTAAAAAGTGAAAATCTCTCCAAGTGGAGAATCAAGAGTTGGAGAAGGCAGTTCTGGCCCATGCCCTGCTTTCATCTTGCGCCTGCGGTTTCCCAAACTTTGATATCTTGTGCTTCCCTGCATTGAGTCCCTGAGGCACACTTTAAAATTCTCTCCAAGTGCACTTTAAATTTTCAATGACATTGTTGAAAGCAGTTGACATTTTAAAAATTGAGTGCTTTTATAGGAGAACAATAGTAAAAAAATTACTGGACATACATTAAAAAAAAAAAAACAATTAATTGTCCAAATATCAGATCTTAAAGAAATTCGATTTTAGCCTTGGGAGACTAGGCAATACCTCACAGCCACCCCTTATGGCATCAAGGTTATAATTAATTGTTTCTATGAAATAGTTGCTTTTTTTTTTTTTTCTCTGTAAACTTGAACCCTTGTCTACCCAAGTCTCCAGACTTAAGCTTATCTTTTGCACTATAAGGATATCCATCCTGTACCAGCTTCCAGCCTGGGGGAGATGATTAGCTTAGACTTGGAAAGTGGTTAAAGTGCAGGTTCAGGAGACACTTAAGCCATAGAATTGATAGACTTGGTGATGATTTGATGGTGGGGACAGAAGGGGAGGAGGCTTCAGGGGCAAGGCCTCTCTGAATAGTCACATTGCCTGCATAGAGCAAGCCCTCATTAAATGCAAATAATTATAGTAATTGTTTACAAACCAGCTCTCTCTCCGTTTGGTCTGCTCAGTTCTCATAGATGTTCTGGTTAAATGACTTTTAAGGGGTGAAGAGGAGGCTGGCCTGTTCCCTCAGCCTGGCAGTTGACCCATGGCAGTTGGGACCTTTTGTTGTTCAGTTGCTCAGTCGTGTCCGACTCTTTGTGACCCCATGGACATACATTAAAAAAAAAAAAGCAGTTAAGTGTCCAAATATCAGATCTTAAAGAAATTCGATTTTAGCCCTGGGAGAAGCATGCCAGGCTTCTGTGTCCTTCACTGTCTCCTGGAGCTTGCTCAAACTCAGGTCCATTGAGTCGGTGATGCCATCCAACCATCTCATCTTCTGTCACCCCTTTTTCCTCCTGCTTTCAATCTTTCCCTGCATCAGGATGTTTTACACTTCCATATGTTCTAATAAGGATTCTCAAAGCTATTAGTGAGAGGGTCAGCCTGTCTCATTGCTATGTGTTGTCACCACAACAACAGTATTCATTTTTTTAAATTATAAGCATTTTCTAAAATTGAAGTTTAGTTGACATCCCTTATGTTTCAGGTGTACAACATAATGATTTGATATATATACTGAAAAATGATCACCAAAATAAGCCTAACATCCATCACCATAACAGAATTTTTTTCTTGGGATGAGAATTTCTAAACTTAGCAGCTTTCAAATATGCAATACAGTTTGCTAGCTGCAGCTGCTACGCTGTGACATGACATCCCCATGACTTCTTTATTCTTAATTGGAGGTTTCCAAGTTTTGACTCCCTCCCCCCTTTTTACACCCCTCACCCCACCGCAGCCAATCCCCAGTCTATTCTCTGTATCTGATAGTCATTTTTTAAAAAATTAACAGGCTTTACTTTTAGAACAGCTTTATATTGGATGAAAAACTGACCGGAAATTACAGAGCTCCCCTACACCCTCTCACCAATTCCACGCCCCCCCTTTCCCCTGTTATTAATGCAGTTGTGCTTATTGCAGTTGATCAGTCACTATTGATACATTATTATTAACTGAAGTCCATGGTTTCCATTAGGGTTCAATGTGTGTACATTCTATGGGATTTGACAGTAATGGCACGGATCCACCATGACGGTTTCAGAATGATTTCTCTGCTCCCAAAATGCCTGTGCTCACCCACTCATCCCTCCTTTCCTGTTAGCCCTTGATACCCACGGGTCTTTTTACTGTCTCCCTAGTTGTGGCTTTTCCAGCATGTCCCATAGTTGGAGTCTTTTCAGATGGGCTTCTTTCACTTAGCATGAAGGTTCCTCCATGTCTTCTCATGACTTGGTAGCTCATTTCACCAAGTCTTTCAAATTCCATCTGCACCGTGCCTACTGGTCTACACCTGGAGGTCTCCATATGGGAATCACAGTTTCTTTTCGGTGCCTGGCCTCTCTTCCAAGTGGCATTTCCACATCGATTTCCTCCTCCATCTTGCTCTTTTGTGCACCTTCAGCCCTGGAGACATTTGGCTATAGCTGATTTAGGAACCTTCCCAAGACAGGAACTGGGAAATGATTGGATTCAGTGTTCATGTTCAGGAAATAAGACACCACAGTGACTCCATATTCCCACTGAATGATTCAGTGAAAGTTTTGGTAGCATGGGATAACTTCCTTTTCTCTAAGAACGGAGTTGTACCAGACTTAGAGTTATTAATGCCTTTGTAACACCCTGGGGATAAATTGAGCATTTCTAGCCAAAAGAGTTTGGCTTGGCACCTAAGTAGTTTTGTTGCAAGGGGGAGTGTATGCATCTTGCATCAGAAGACAGCTCTGGCCAAATCACTGAAAATGAGAACGGGACACAGACAAGTATGACTTCCTAGAGACAGGCTGCATGGCTGTGGCCTCTTGCTCTCTTTGGACATCACCGGCCCTGTTCTAGAACACTCCTTTATTCTTCCCCAGCATCCTCAGTCATTGCCTGCAGTCCAGGACCGATTTGAGGTCATTGCTGAGTTGCTTGCTCGTAGTTTGCAACTGCCCAGTCCCTCATCTTTTTAAGGTGTCCTAATATCTGGATCTTCCTCAGGACCTGGTTATGTGTGGTGTTCCTCATGATGTAGGTGCTGCTGTGGAGAGTGAAGGTCAGAGGTGAGGCTTTGCTGTCAGTCAGCAGGGGGGCGTGAGGATGGTGGCCGTCCACCTGCTGTATCTGGAGCCTTTAGGACGTTCTGTCCTCCCCATCCCCAGGTGTGCCACGGCTGAGAATGTTGTCCCTGCCATCTCTGCTATCTGCCTCAGCCATCACTGGTTTCAAATCCCTTATTAGGAGCCATCTCCCCCTCCCTCTTCTCGTCACTTCAGTGCTGCTAGCAGCCAGCCATGCATCTTTAGTGTTCACATGCAGAAATGCAGAACCAAGTGTTATTGTTTTGAGAAAGCTTGGCATCTGGAGATTTTTGCTTATATTTCCTTTCTTTTTTCTTCCTTTGAGTCCTTGTGCTTTTGAACAAGTTGGTAATGTGTTAGGTCTTCACTTGCCCTTTTCAGGAATCATGAACGAAGGATTCCTTGGAAGACACTTTCACATTGAACTTTATTTTTTAAAGAGAAATCCAGCCATCAGAAGCACCCAGTCAACTGAGCACTTTCTGAGGTCATGTTATCATCTGTTAGTTTGCTCTACCCAGCTGGGCATCTTCAGGCCAGCTTCTTATTCATCCCTGAGGATTATGGATATGGGGGACCCGGGTCGGGAGATGAATTATCTTGCCTGATTTGCAGGTTGTAAGGGACAAGAACAGAATTTAAACCTTTCCAAACATGGTGCCCTGTGCCACTTCCTGGACCCTGCTGGCGGGGTCTCATTTGTGCTGAGAAGCAGGGCCACCTGGGCGTGTGTGGAAAGAGGCAGCTTTTGAGCCCTGGTCACCCAGATTCCCCTGGTGTCCTTTCATCACTACTGAGACCAAGGATGGGACACATAATGTCATTCCTGCCCTGACTCTGAGAGCCCTTTTTTAAAACTGTGTTTGGAGAGCTACGTTATCTCTCCAAGGACAATCTTCTGTTAAAACGCATTGCTAAGTGTTTTAGAGCGGGCAGAGATTTGGGGGTGGGGAAGACCAGCTCCTCAGGGCCCTGTGGAGGGGGAGCAACATGCCAAGAGGGGAGGGAAGGGAACTGGGGTGCCACCCCTCGGCTGACTCCACCCTGACGTGCTGCTTCCCCAGGCGGCTCCTAGTATCTAGGTCGCCTCTGGCCTGGGCACGCACACCAAGTGTCCTGCATTGCCAGTGGCTCACAGCCACCATCACACCCAGCCAAGCTCAGTAGCGTGCCTTTACGCATGCACCTAGAAGCGCTCAGGCTCAGCCCACCTTGTTAACCCATGCAGCTGCTCGTATAGAAGTTCGCCCCTTGAGGTTTGAATTAAAAGTGAAAGTGTTAGTCACTCAGTCATATCCGACTCTTTGCGGCCCCATGGACTGTAGCCTGCCAGGCTCCTCTGTCCTTGGGATTCTCCAGGCAACAATACTGGAGTGGGTTGCCATTTTCTTCTCCAGAGGATCTTCCCTACCCAGGGAACGAACCCAGGTCTCCTGCATTGCAGGCAGATTCTTTACTGTCTGAGCCACCAGGGAACCCCCTTTATCACCATTTGTGTATATTGTACTGAGGTGTTTATTGTCTGTCTTCCCCATCAGGGTTCAATCTCCTTGAGAGCAAGTATTTTTGTCCATAATTCATTCTCTAACCCCGGCATCTAGAAAGTTCTGGCAAATACCATGTCCTCAGTAAGTATTAATGGCTGTCATATGGATTTGCCTGGGGTGTTTAGATCCCAGTGTAAATGTGCCTAGATCCGGAGTATCCTCATGTGACCAGTAGTGTGAATCATTATATCTCTGGGCTGGCATTTGTTTTGTATTATTTTAAAACTATTGTCATTATTTTTTGGCCACCTTGTGCAGCATGTGGGATCTTAGTTCCCTGATCAAGAATGGAACCTGCACCCCTCTCAGTGGAACTTGTTGTTCAGTCACTCAATCATATCCGACTCTTCCCGACCCCATGCACTGCAACACACTAGGCTTCCCTATCCCTCACTGTCTCCTGGAGTTGGCCCAAGTTCATGTCCATTGAATTGGGGATGCCATCCCACTGTCTCTGCCCTCTTCTCCTTCTGCCTTCAGTCTTTCCCAGCATCAGGGTCTTTTCCAAGGAGTCAGCTGTCAGGTGGCCAAAATATTGGAGCTTCAGCTTTAGCATCAGTCCTTCCACAGAGTATTCAGGGTTGATTTCCTTTAGGATTGACTGGTTTTATCTCCTTGCTTTCCAGGGGGCTTTCAAAAGTCTTCTCCAGCACCACAATTTGAAAGTATCATTTCTTCAGTGCTCAGCTTTTTTTACGGTTCAGCTGTCACATTCGTACATGATTACTGGAAAGACTGGAAGTGCAGAGTCTTAACCACTGGACCACCAGGGAAGCCCCTGTTTTGTATTGTTGATCGGGCTTCCCTGGTGGCTCAGATGGTAAAGAATCTGCCTGCAATGCAGGAGACCTAGATTCGATCTCTAGAAGGGGAAAATCCCCTGGAGGAGGGCAT
The DNA here is from genome assembly GCA_006410875.1 of Neotragus pygmaeus. Classification (NCBI taxonomy): domain Eukaryota; kingdom Metazoa; phylum Chordata; class Mammalia; order Artiodactyla; family Bovidae; genus Neotragus; species Neotragus pygmaeus. The sequence continues at coordinate 153,007 of SJYV01051331.1, forward strand.
GGCAACCCATGCCACTGTTCTTGCCTGGAGAATCCCCATGGACAGAGGAACCTGGTGGGCTACAGTCCACAGGGTCACAAAGAGTCAGACATGACTGAGTGACTAAAAACAGAACAGGGTGACAGTTCTCAACTGGATTGCTGTGACACAAGGATGTGTCTCAAATCATTTATTCAACGATAATAGTGAAAGTACCAAGTAAAGCTGGTGAACTATTAGAAAGTTCAAGTGTACACTAGGTGTTGTGAAGTAGCGTCAGTCTTGCTCACTGATATCACAGTGTCTCCTTGAGCAGGACGATAGGGAGACACGCTGCCTCTGGCACCGGGGATGGGGTATGCCCTGTGGCTTTCCTGCTCTCTCCTGCCACCGCTGTGTGTACACGCTGACACCCCAGAAATGAACCTTAGCTGTGGGGAGTGCAGGATAGAGGGATGTCTGACCCGGGAGGCAAGGAGGGCAGCCTCTCTGCTTATTATTTAAATCATCCCTTTGCCTTATCACAGGGTGAAGCTCAGTCAGGCTGTGCTAATCTTTTTAAAGGAGGAGTTTGACGGATTTTGCTATTTGGCTCGGAGCAAGCTTCAGCCTTTGAAGGTTATTTAACTTTCAAAACAAGAATTAGGAGATTGGGACTGATCGATACTATGTATAAAAGAGATGACTAATGAGAACCTACTGTATAGAACAGGGAACTGGATTCAGTGCTCAGTGGTGACCTAATGGGAAGGCAATCCAAGAAAAAGGGGTTGTAAACAAACAAACTCAAAAAAGCAAAAACCAAGCGTGTATTGGAGATGTGCTAGTGACACGGGATTGTCAGTGTTGAATCTGGAATGGTGTGTGCTCGTTCAACACTTTGAGTTCTATTACAAGAGTCTCCTACCCCAGCTCCTCTAAAGAGCCTGGTGGATGTGGGCCCATCAGGGACTGGATCTGGTGCCCGTATTAAAAAGAGGCTCATCTCCTCTCCTTTCACTCAGCTTTCCAGCTCTTTACGCCTCCCCACTCAGTCTTGATCCCTTCCCAGTTCTTGATGCCCCCTCCTCAGTCCTGATCCTTGTACGCCCTCTGGCCTCCATGGCCCACGGCAACAGATGACTATCTTAGTTTATTTGTTTCACTGGAGCATTTCTTCCTGAAACGGGAGGTAAACATATTAAGATATAAAACCTGATGTGTCATAAAATATCTGTGATTTTCCCCTATCTCTTAGTTGACAGTCCGGGGGGATGTAGGCCTCGCTTCCCCTTAGGATCCTGGCACGTTTGTTTTCTTGGCTTCCAGCGCTCAGCACTGTTGTTGGGAAGCCTGATGACATTGATTTTCTGTCCTTGTGTGTGTGACCTGTTTTCCTTCTGAAAGCTTCCCAGATCTCCGCTTCATCTCCAGTGTTCTGATATTTCACAGTGATGTGCCTTAGGGTAGGTTGGGCTCCGTTTTAAGTAGAAAAATTTCTTACAAATTCCAGGGCTTTAAAGGTTTACTATGATGTGATTTAAAGGTTTAATATGACAATATTTAGATATAAGCTGCTTAAAACCAAGCATAAACTTTTTATGCGTATGGTTCTTCTGACTACAAAATCAAAATTGCAAATTAAACATAAAGTACCCAACCATCTCAAATGTACAATGTGAGTTGACTGAGATGGCTGATGTCATTCTTTCTGTAAGAGGAATTAGGCACAGCTGGCTTCCCTGGTGGCTCAAATAGTAAATAATCTGCCTGCAATGCAGGAGACATGGGTTTGATACCTGGGTCAGGAGGATTCCCTGGAGAAGGGAATGGCTACCCACTCCAGTATTCTTGCCTGGAGAATTCCATGGGCAGAGGAGCCTGGTGGGCTACAGTCCATGGGGTCACAAAGAGTCTGACACAGCTGAGCCACTAACACAACAGCAAGGCAGAGCTGTGGGCAACACAGTCTTTGGAGCAGTGGCCTGGGGCTTCACTTGGTGTGAATGAGTCAGTGTTAAATCTACCTGTTGGCTTTTTTCTCCTTATGCCATTAACATAATTCTGCTTGATGATAAACACAGAGCTGGATCTAGTTATGGGATGGTCATCCAGATAATTCTTAGAATGAATGTGCTTGCTTACAGAAATGGTTTTGGGCTGTCATTAATGAAAACATGAAATGTAAATATTTTCAGAGAAAATAATAACACTCACATAGTCCCTGGGAGTGGGGACCTTCTTTGGTTTTTCCTCCTCCAGTTCCCCCTTAAGCCTGTGGAGGGGAGCTCTGGGGAGTGCGGGTATCAGAATAGGAGAGTGCCCACCGGCCCTGCTGCCCAAGTTTCTCCCTCGCTGGCACCATGCTCACAACACTCTAATCTCACGGCCCTGAGCCTGCGGAGAACAATGAGCCACTGTCACTTTCGGGAAGCCCTTCGGCTGTGTGGTGGAGCTTAAAAACCATCCTCCGTTTTTAAAGTGCTTAAGGGTTTTCAAGCTGCTTTAGCATCTTCCTTCCTGTCGCCTTCCCTGTTGTGGAGGGAGGCGAGCATTTACACTTTTTAACGGCTGACAGACTTGTCAGGGTTCATGGTGTAAAATCTCTGGTTAGCAGTGTATGAGTGTGTGTGTGTGTGTGTGTGTGTGTTTTCCCCACAGGCCGGCTGTGTTTCAGGAACACAATACGAGGTTGCATCACCGTGTCCTGGTGCGTGAGCCAGGGGTGGTCACAGGCCCTGCGGAGTCCTGCCTGCACGGGGATATGGCAGTGTGGGGGTCCCCCTTTTGCTTAGGGGTGGGGCTGCTGGAGATAGCTGCCCTCTGAACTGCCTTCTGGTTTGTGAGGTGTCTTCAGGGTCCCAGGCGTGCCCTGTCTGTGTGTTTCTTCAAAGCCGCACAGGCTTGGGACTTCCCTGGTGGTCCAGTGGCTGAGATCCTGAGCTACCAATGCAGGGAACTCAGGTTCGATCCCTGATTAGGGAACTAGATCCCACATGCTGCAACTAAAGATCCTGCATTCTACAACAAAGAACTGGCCCAGCACCAAATAATAAAATAAATAAATTAAAAAAAAAAGAAATTGTAAGCAAAACAAAACAAAAAAACCTCTCAGGCTGGAAACCTGCATCTTCTCTTTCCCTCTTCCAACTTCCAGTTCATCTCCAAATTCCATCTCTTTCCCCTTCCTATTTATCACTGTTGAAATCTTTCCATTCTTGCCTCAACTGGCATCCAGGCCCTGTTACCCCCGTGGATGAGTGCAGCAGCCTCTCAGCAGCAGCCCACCCCCTGCCCTGGGCCCCTGGGCCGGGACCGTGCAGCTGGGCCAGTTCTCTCAACATTATTCCCCACCCTTGCTCTGGAGCCCTTCGTTGCTACAGTCTGCAAGAAAAGGCTGGCAACATGAAGGGGATGGATTTTGTTTGTCTTTCACAATATTTTAAGGACTTGTAAGCCAACTGGAAAAAAAAAATCAGGATATTTTAACATAGAAAAATCCATCTTTTCAACTTTTCTGAAAACTTGGAAAATCTGGTAGCACTGAGCATTTGTTCCTAAAAGGTTGCAGTGGTCGGGAATGGAGGGTTTTGAGTTTTGTGTGTTTTTTTTTTTTTTTTCTTTTGCTGCTTTTCCATGAGACATGTTTTCCCTTGTTTGTTGCACTCATACTCCATACTCCCACCTGCCTCAGCTCTCATTTCTGGCTTTCATAGGCATTAGTATTAATACTTGCAGCCCAGAGCAGTCTGACTCCCTTTCTGTACCCGGTATTTAGAACAATTCTGGTATTTTGCCTCCTGTGTACCATCCTGTCTCTTTTGGGTGCTCTCTGTCCCCTTCTCAGTTCAGTTCAGTTCAGTCGCTCAGTCGTGTCCGACTCTTTGCGACCCCATGAATTGCAGCATGCCAGGCCTCCCTGTCCATCACCATCTCCCTAAGTTTACTCAAACTCATGTCCATCGAGTCGGTGATGCCATCTAGCCTCTGTCGTCCCCTTCTCCTCCTATCCCGAATCCCTCCCAGCATCAGGGTCTTTTCTAATGAGTCAACTCTTTGCATGAGGTGGCCAAAGTATTGGAGTTTCAGCTTCAGCATCAGTCCTTCGAATGAACACCCAGGGCTGATCTCCTTTAGAATGGACTGGTTGGATCTCCTTGCAGTCCATGGGATTCTCAAGAGTTTTCTCCAATACCACAGTTCAAACGCATCAAGTCTTTGGCACTCAGCTTTCTTCACAGTCCAACTCTCGCATCCATACATGACTACTGGAAAAACCACAGCCTTGACTAGACAGACCTTTGTTGGCAAAGTAATATCTCTGCTTTTCAATATGCTATCTAGGTTGGTCATAACTTTTCTTCCAAGGAGTAAGTGCTTTTTAATTCCATGGCTGCAGTCACCATCTGCAGTAATTTTGGAGCCCAAAAAGATAGTCTGACACTGTTTCCACTGTTTCCCTATCTATTTCCCAGGAAGTGATGGGATCAGATGCCATGATCTTTGTTTTCTGAATGTTGAGCTTTAAGCCAACTGTTTCACTCTCCTCTAAGCCTGTCCAAATCCTGCCGTTCAACAAGGCCAGCTTCTCCTCTGTGAAACCCNCTGCAGTCACCATCTGCAGTGATTTTGGAGCCCCCCAAAATGAAGTTTGACACTGTTTCCACTGTTTCCTCATCTATTTCCCATGAAGTGATGGACCAGATGCCATGATCTTTGTTTACTGAATGTTGAGCTTTAAGCCAACTTTTTCTCTCTCCTCTTTCACTTTCATCAAGAGACTTTTTAGTTTCTCTTCACTTTCTGCCATAAGGGTGGTATCATCTGTCTGTCTGAGGTGATTGGTATTTCTCCCGGCAATCTTGATTCCAGCTTGTGTTTCTTCCAGCCCAGCGTTTCTCATGATGTACTCTGCATATAAGTTAATATACAGCCTTGATGTATTCCTTTTCCTATTTGGAACCAGTCTGTTGTTCCATGTCCAGTTCTAACTGTTGCTTCCAAAGCCCAGGGGAGGGCTTAAAAATGGTTATCTCATTTGAAAGAGTGGCTCTGTACCAGCCTGAGAGACAGATTGGCTGGATAAAAGTGTGGGCTGGATGGCTTCCAGGGAAGGAGGGAAAAGGCTCAGCAGCCCAGCCAGCTCTAAGTGGAGCACAGTGATGCTGTGTTCATTGCTTCATGTAGACTGAGTCTTAGGGCTTGTAAGGTACTGTCAAATACTCCTATAGGCAGATACATATCTCCAACCCTGTACTGCTTTTCTGATGTCCTGGAAGGCCAGGCGATTATGTTTTAATTTTATTCCTATCCCTACTCTCCAGCAAGAATCATTCTTCCCCAGTTCTGAGGTCATTTGACTTCTCTAAGGAGACTTGCTTTTTCCTTCCCATTTTTTTGTTAGTATTATTAACAATTTTTAAAAGAGATTCTAACTTTAATAAGACTAACGTCTTAGACTTGCCCCTCTACTTTGGGTTCAGTTTTCCTTCTGCTTTATCTGAACTTTCCAATATCGACTTCATATCTTATAATAGTAAAAAACAAACAAACAAACAAACAAACAAACCCACAATAGTCAGCACCCCTATTTACAAGAATTTACAAGGATTTTCCTGGTGGCTCAGACGGTAAAGCATTTGCCCACAATGTGGGAGTCCTGGGTTCGATTCCTGGGTTGGGAAGATCCCCTGGAGAAGGAAATGGCAACCCACTCCAGTACTCTTGCCTGGAGAATCCCATGGTTGGAGGAGCCTGGTGGGCTACAGTCCATGGGGTTGCAAAGAGTTGGAGATGACTGAGTGACTTCACTTTCACTTTCACTATTTACAAGGGTTTGAAGAGCTCTGTGTCAGGAACTGGGATACAGACAGCAATAAACATTTTCTTATTATTNTGGAGGAGCCTGGTGGGCTACAGTCCATGGGGTTGCAAAGAGTTGGAGATGACTGAGTGACTTCACTTTCACTTTCACTATTTACAAGGGTTTGAAGAGCTCTGTGTCAGGAACTGGGATACAGACAGCAATAAACATTTTCTTATTATTTCACAGTATTATATCATCTGTCTCAGTTTCCTCAAAACATTTGGGTCCTCACTTTTGCGTAGGAGCAGGAAAAAGAATGGTTGAGCACCATTACCTAGTAAACGCGCTTTGCTAGAAAGGAAATTCTCAGAAAGTCAGCCTTGCCTCTGAGGACCAGCTGGCACAGAGCAGAGAAGCCCAGGTGGACACGCAGGTGTCCATGCACAAGATACTCTCTGACTTCTGTAAATACTCCTCGCCATCCCTAAGGCTGGGACGAGTTGGCGTGCAGGTGACTCCTCGTGGGAAGGGGAATGCGAAATTACAGCAGTCTTCTAAAGCAATCTTTCTCTCCGCTTTCTCAGACCGAGACATGGGGAATATCAGGTAACAGAGAGGATAGGGAGCCGAGGTTGACTGGGCGCTGGAGGTCAGATTCCAGATCAGGCGGTCTATCACTGCACTGCCGCTGCACTTCCTCGCCCTCTCTTATGGACTGGATGTCTTTGGCTGCAGGAATATTAAACTCGATTCACAATAATAGGGCTCTACTGGAATGTAGGGGGACTGCAGAGGCGACATTTTCTAGAACCCTCTTTTCTTACTTCTCCCCCATCTGCCCACCATGAGTCAGACTCTCCCTTCAGGGTTGCATGATGGTTGCAGCAGTTTCTAGGTAACGGGCTGCCTCAGCCCGCTCTCCAGCCAGGATGCTGCTGTTGAAAGAGCATCGAGTCTGTAACTGGGGCTGGGGTGACCCTGACCCAAGAGCCCTGGCTCAGAAACCCTTGGTGGACTCAGGTTTTTCCAGACCCAGAGCTAGGAAGAGATGCCGATTCATGTCCCCCCGTAAACACCCTCCGAAAACAAAATAGTCACCAAGGGAAGTATAGATGTTGGGTGGGGAGCTGCAAGTCACACTACTCTTCCTATAATTGATCAACCCCCCATGAAAAACTCAGAGAGGCAATTTCCTCGCAGAAAGTGGGAAATCCTCATTGTTGAGGTAGCGTTAGTGTCTGTGCTTTGTGATGCTAATGTCTCCTTTGCTCCCACTCCTGCCTGTGTTCCTTTTCCCTCCTTCCCCGTCCCACCTCTTCTTCATTTTTCTTCTCTTTCCTCCTTTCTGTCTCCTACTTCCCCTTCCTTCTTCTTTCCCTCCTCTTCCTCCTAGTCTCTTCCCTGTGCCCCCACCCCCATGAATTGTCAGCACATCTATATGACTCAAGGACATTGGTTCGATAGAGTGCAGTATCTTCCTAAACAGAATGTTTCCATATTTGTCCCCCAGGAAGAAGAAATGCCCGATGTGGAAATTGACATTGATGATCTTCTTGATGCAGACAGTGAAGAAGAGAGGGCTTTAAAATTACGAGTAAGTAGTATTCAAAATCTAGATCCTTTGATGAATGCTTGAATCCACTTGGGTCTCCAGAGCATGGCTCTCACTGATCCTGCCCTCGGGAGGTATTGGCACCAGCACTTGGGCAATGGCAGTTTGCAGAGGGAATCAATGCTGAGTATTCACCGACATAAACTGCATATCTGGGGATAAAACAGCCCAAAGGACCTGACTATAGTCAGATCTTACAACACCTTACGGATATGAGTTTCTTCAGCTCCACCTTCTTGGGAAAAGGATGGTTCTGCCTCCAGAGATCCATTTGCCAGAGAAGGAAGGCATGTCCCACAATTCTATGAGAAGGAGACGGGGCTGAGCTAGAACTGGAATACCTAAGCCCAGGATTCTGGTCTTGCAGTTGTGGATTATACCATTCATGAAGTTTATTTCTAGATAAGATTATTTACAACATAATTCTAATAAAATATCTTTTATCGGTTCATGCTCACCTAATATAATGGATATTGAGATTCCCCCATTTCCTTTGTCCAGAGCAAAAAATACTTATTTCCCTTTCCACAGGAAGTCAAATCTATCATTTTTAAATCAGCATTTGTGAGTTTCTAAAACCAATTAACCTTTGACCTGCCATGGTTCACACTGTTCATTGATAATTACTGTTAATGGCTGTTAGTTATCACAGAAGACAAATGATCACTAGGGGCAAGTAAAGGATACATTTAAATGTGTTAATGTGTTTAGTGTGTTAATAGTTACTGGTGTCTCAGTTTAATGTGGTAGAGCCAGGCTCTTATTTCTTGTTGGTAAATTAGTTGGGAAATGACAGCATCCCAGTTGTGAAAGTTACAAAAGCAAAACAAAAACAGCAAAAAAACCCAGGCTCCAGTTCTATAGAAAATGTAATGACATAAAATTTTTTTTATCAAAAAAGTAATTACTTGAAAGAAGCTTTAACTGCCATCAGGTCACCCTGTCTGGTTCCTAGGGAAGGATAACCAAAGCCTGCAGAGGTGAGACGAGCTACTTTGTGAGTGAATCACAGCCAGGCCCTCATTCTCCACGTCCAGTGTGATTGTCACCATCTCTCACAGGCTGTCTCAACTTAAGTGTATCCAGATTATTATGAACCACATAGGCAGCCTGAAGGACAGATGTGTACGTGTGTGTTCTGAAGAGTACAAATAAATGAAAGGTACACCTTTGCATCTTCAGAGGACTAGAAAGTGAAAGTGAAGTCGCCCAGTCGTGTCCAACTCTATGCGACCCCGTGGACTGTAGCATATCAGGCTTCTACGTCCATGGGATTCTCCAGGCAAGAATACTGGAGTGGGTTACCATTTCCTTCTCCAGGGGATCTTCCCCACCCAGGGATTGAACCCGGATCTCCCGCATTGGAGGCAGATGCTTTAACCTCTGAGCCACCAGGGAAGCCCCTCAGAGGGCTAACAGATACTGAAATACAGTGTGATTCTTGGTAGTCAGTGTGAAATATTGATTTACCCTCTTAATGTTATAAAAATGAAATGATTTCACTTAAACGATGTTGAATTTTAAAATAAAGCTTCTGTGCATTTTCTTCTAGGAAGCTCTTGTAGACTGCTACAAACCAACAGAGGTAAGCAAATCACTTTCCCTAAATGTCAAGTTTGAGCTGGTTTTTTTCTCTTTTTAGTTAAATCAATTTCTCTATTTTTAAAGCAGAACCACAATAAGTGGTTTTGATTATGTGTACACTAAGTAACCGTTATATCCATAAGTGAAGTGCATGTGTTTGAATAACACTGGCTTCCTTATTTGTAAACCTAAACGTGTCTGGTTCTGGAAGACTTAAAACTAATAGAATTGAGTGTGTTGCATGCTTTTATATTATATAAAAGCCAAACTTCAAAGGAAATTATAAGAAGGTTTGGAATCATTTTACAAAAATTTTAGATTTATGACTGGAGAATACATTCTATTAGTCTAGAGGTATGTATTTTTTAAAAGCTTAAAGCTGATTCTGTTATTTATAATTGAATGGCTGCCTTTATTGGAAGGATAAATTTTATACTTTGTGTGGATATTTGTCAAGAGCATAAGTATTAATGTAAAACACATGGATATTAGTTTGATTAGACCAAAGCATTTAATGAATACTCTAATGACCAGTGTACAAATTAAGGATTTGATCATTTATGAAAATATATGTAAAAGAGGTATTTGCACTTTGCTCCGATGATAAGTAAGAGAAATTAGAAGAACTATCAGGTGTTTTGAAGTTAATTTACAGTATCAAAGCAATAATGAGAGGACTTCTATTTTTGAAGTGGTATAACTACAAAGTGAGAGGAAAGCATGCTTTTAAGAGTGTGTAAAATTTAAATGAATGGGAGGTTTTAGGGTCATTTGCCTTGAGGTCAGTTACTTATTTGAGCTTTATTCTTACAATCTCCAGTTTTCCTTTATATTGATTACATATTATATTCATAGAGATTTTAATTTTAGCTATCAAAACATATATATTTTAAATCAATGTGATATATATATTCATAATTTTGAAAACCCAAAACAGGGTTATGATGAAAAAGTAGCAATGTCTTTCCCATTCCTTAGCTCTCTTCCCTAGAGTATATATTTTATATTTATTTATCTTTATGTAACAACAATTTTGGCTGTTTCCCTGCTGTTTACTCTTATATTGCTAAGTATGAATTTACTACTTTTTTTCACTCCTTGACTTAAGAGAAAAATGATAGATCTCTTACTCTCCACACAATTCACTTCCTTCCATCCCCTCGATAAAATTATATAACAGTATTGTTTTAACCCAGTAGTCAAGATTAATAATATTATGATTTAAACAAATTTTTTCACTGATAAGTCAAACAGTGAAATATTACCAATGCTTCTTTCTTGCATAGCCGTTTGTTTTTCCTGGAGCTGTTAAGTACCTTGTCATTTATTTTTGTCTAGTGCCTATTGGTATTTTTTTCTTGAACTCTCCAGAATCTTTGTCTATGTAGTATATTTTTTGTATGCTCAAATGCATCATTACTCATTCCACACCAGGCTTTCCTCCTGGAGCCCCTTTACAACAATATGGAAAAGTTATTCTCTGGGTCTGATGAGTAGCTATTGTGCTGAGACATCTATTCACTGCTGTCCCATGTCAGATGCTTTGTTTCTTAAATCTCAGTCTTCCTCATTTAAGTTGGAGTACATCATCCTACAATAGCTTTCTGGGAAAGGATGTATAAAAGGTAAAATGTTTGAATCCTTGCATATATGAAAGTGTATCTTGATTAATAGTTTGGATGGTATAGAATTCTAGATAAAATTCATTTCTAAAACTCAATTTTAAGGGCATTATTCTATTGTTGTATTACTTCGGTTGTGAAAAATTCTGAACCTTTTTCCATTCTCAGAATCTAGGTGACCTATTCTTTTCCCTTCAGTTAACTTGGATTATCTCCATATTTGGGGATTTTACAATGATATGCTCTAGTGTGGGTTCTTTTCTGTTCATATGCTGTAAACTCTTTTAGTCTGAAGATTTATGCCTTTCAGCTCTTCAAAACTAACTTTTTACTATTTATTGTTTTTATAAATTTTTCCCCTCAATATTCTATATTTTTGGTTCTCTTATGATTTAGATGGTACATCTTCTGGATGGAGCCTCTAATTTCTTATCTTTTTCCTTTTGTTTTTCATCTCTTTTATCTTTTGTTCTGCTTTCTGAAAGATTTCCCTGACTTTATCTTCTACACTTTTTATTGATATTTTAAATTTTTAGCTATCTTATTTTTAAAGCTCAAGAGCTATTTCTTGATCACTGTTCACTATTTTGTTTGAGTATTTCTTCTCATATTATGGATGCATTTATTTCTTTTTTCTTTTTGAGGATATTAGTCAATGTTTTGTTTCCTTTTGAAGATTATTCTGCTCTCTGCATTTTCTCTTTTTCCTCTGAATCACCTTTTTCTCTATCTGTTTTTGTCCATCCTTGCTAATTCTGGGCAGTGTATTCATGTTTGAATGTTTGAACTCAGTAAGCTGATTGGAATATGTGTGTATGAGCACAACTTGTCCATTGGTGGGTCACCATGGAGTGACCAGGTTGCAAATCAGATTTTTTTCATTGTATGTGGGTATGGAGAAGGGGGTGCATTCCAGGTGGTTCAGTGGTAAAGAATATGCCTGCCAATGCAGGAGATGCAGAAGACACAGGTTCTATTCCTGGCTCGGGAAGATCCCCTGGAGGAGGAAATGGCAACCCAATCCAGTATTCTTTCCTGGAGAATCCCATGGACATAGGAGCCTGGTAGACTATAGTCCATAACGTTGCAGACAGTCAGACATGACTGAGCACACACACACACACACACACACACACACCCATATGGAACAGGGGGCTTCTCAAACTTGCAGTTTGGACATCTCTTTTCTGGAGAGGTTTTTCTGTTTGTCTGTTTGTCTGCTTTATTTATTTTTTTAAAGATTTGACTTGGTAAACTCCTATCTGAGGGTTGATAATCTGACTTTAGGCTTTGTCAAAGTAAGGGCAGAATGGCAGCAGGTGACTCCCCCTTTAGCTCTTCAGGGACTAAAACTCCTTTATTTATACATAGTTGGGAAATTAAGAGTTAAAACAATTAGATATTTGGAGAGCAGTATCGAATTGTTGCGAAGGGTTGGACAAGCTTAGTGGAATCTTAGTCAGGAAAAGTGAATTATGCCGATGAATTAACATGTGATGTGGGGGTGAGGGATGGCTGCTGAGAGTAGATGCAGACTGGTGGGTGTAGACATGCCCCTTACTCACTTATCAGTCCTTGTTTTCTTCAGTTCTTCTGGGTGGGGAAGTGCGTCTTTTGGTGTTTAGGTGAGAAAGGTTGGATATGCATGAGAGGCCTCCTCCCCTTTCCCCCAGGTTTTACAATGTTCAGGGAGAAAAGTGTTTACACTCCTTATAATTAAATGAGATAGAGGGTCTTTTCCTTCTGCAATAATAGTATTCCTTAAAGCAGAGACATTACTTTACCAACAAAGGTCTGTATAGTCAAAGCTATAGGTTTTCCAGTGGTCATGTATGGATGTGAGAGTTGGACCAAAAAGAATGCTGAGCACAGAAGAATTGATGCTTTTGAACTGTGGTGTTGGAGAAGACTCTTGAGAGTCCCTTGGACTGCAAGGAGATCAAACTGGTCAATCCTAAAGGAAATAAGTCCTGAACATTCATTGGAAGGACTGATGCTGAAGCTGAAACTCCAATACTTAGGCTATCTGATGTGAAGAACCGACTCATTGGAAAAGACCCTGTTGCTGGGAAAGGTTATAGGCAAGAGAAGAAGAGAACAACAAAGGATGAGATGGTTGGATGGCATCACTGACTCGCAACGGACATGAGTCTGAGTAAGCTCCAGGAGTTGGTGATGGACAGGGAAGCCTGGCATGCTGCAGTCCATTGGGTCGCCAAAGAGTTGGATATACTACGCAGCTGAACTAAGCTGGTCTCTTTGAGGAGACTTATGAGATGAGAGGATGTGGTATTTGAATGTTCCTCAGAGTCCCAAAGGAAGAAGGAAGGAAAAGGTGCTGGAGTTTATGAGGGAGCCTATCTTGCCCCCTTTCTTAGCTCATGGTTCCTAGGAATAGAAATGGTGTAAAATGCTGGGGAATTTCAGTCAAGGTCATTGATGTATTAAAGGATCATTTTAGAAAACTTTGGATAGTTTTGTCTTTAAGCTTATGTGCACAAGAAACAGTGTTTACTGGCACCTGGATTGTGATGATAAAAATAATAGCTTGTGTTTCCCCTGAGCCTCTAGAGTTCCTCTGAGGGAACAAGTATTATCTTATTTAATCCTCACAACCATCACTTGAAGCAGAGAATTTGGGGGACTTGTTTAAGATCTCACAGCAGTGAGCAGAGAGACCGCGACTTATCCTTGAGTTTCTGACACCTGATCTTGTGCACTTTCTTTCCATCCTGCCAGTCTTCCTAAGCTGCTTGACACAGCAAGACATGCAGGACATTAAAGGACTTTGACTTATCTCAGCTAAATGCCTGACAATTAATGATGTTCCTTTTCAAGTTGCCTTCTCTGGAAGTACTATTTTTTGATCAAAAGAATTTTACATACAATTATTATGCCTCTTTGAAGTTAGAAATGTAAGGAAGCCATCTTTGCTGAATCAAACAGATCTATTTATAGTCTCATTGCAGAGGATGAGTTGGCGGTTGGGGTGGGGACCGGGGAGTAGAATGAAGACTGGACTCTGAATCTAGAGTCTTATACCAGCACCAATTTGTGTGACTTATAGCAATTTTCTCAACCTCTCTGAGCCTCCTTTTCTTCCTTTATGAAAATGGAAGTAGTTAATAACCACCTCCTTAGGTTTTAGTTAGGGCTATTTGCAATGAGAATATTACTAGTGATAGCAACAATAATAATAGCTTAGTCATCTCTAAGCACATGCCCGGCACTGATCTAAAATACATGTATTAATCGTTTCATCTTCACAGCAGAGTTATGAGGTTGGCACTATGATCTTCAGTTGAGACACAGAACAGCCTGTGTAAATTGCCTCAGGTGACATAGTTAATAAGTGGAGAAGTCAGGGTACGTAGGAAAGCACATAACATGAAGCTTGCCACATGCTGGTTGAATCTGGCTCCATATGAGGCAATACTTCTTCATTACATATTAATCGCATAAAATGCCCAAATGCACTGATAATGATCTTCTTAGGTTATTTAATTTGAAGAGCAGGTTTGAAAGAATCTGCTGATTTCACAGAAGTAATATTGTTCTGTCACATACTTTGAGTCCATGGTTTCATCCTGTGTGGCTCCCTGGTTAGGAAGAAAGAGACTTGTATTTCCCCATTTTGATTCATATGCCAAACTGTGGACTCTTGACATTTAAATCTTTCCTGACTTGGGCCCTTTAGAAAACACAGCAGTATAATTGAAGTCCCCACACTAATGGATTAGTGATTGACTAGTCAGAATGGTGCTTTCATTTTTTCCACTTCAATAGATGCCATTTCTGATGTAGTTGATACTAACATAGAGCTGATAGGTAGACAATAGGATAGAAAATAGGTAGAAAAAGGATATTTCTATGTTAAACATGAAGAAAATAAGTAAGTTTGCTTTGGTTATTACTTGGATTTGAAGTATGCAAGTGGACTTTGTAGGCCTTCCCAGGTGGCTCAGTGGTAAAGAATCCACATGCTGATGCAGGAGATGCAGGAGACACATGTTCAATCTCTGGATTAGGAAGATCCCTTGGAGGAGGAAATGGCAACCTACTCCAGTATTCTTGCCTGGAAAATCCTATAGACAGAGGAGCCTGGTGGGCTACAGTCCACGGGGTTGCAAAGAGTTGGACATAACAGAGCCACTGAGCATGCACGCAGTGGGCTTTGTAGAAATCCAGGATGGGGATGTCAAAGCTAACTAGCCAGGCTAGGGGGAGTGGTGACTTTAGCAACTCTGAGCGATCAGTCTGTCCATTGATATGCATGAGAGGTTCATGCAGGATGAGTCAGTCTGTGAGTAGGCGGTGAGAGTCATCTTTGATCCCGGTCGTCGGCTGGGTCATGGAAATGTCATGCCGCATGTGACGGTACAGGACAAGGATGTCTAATTACTGTTTGCAAATGGGAATTGACTCGTGTTTTCAGAAGGACAGGCCTGCTCTGTTGTTCATCGCGTGTTGGTGGGTAGGAAGGCAGATTCTCTTTCCTTGCTTTGACGTCACAGGGACTGCATCTTACATTTCTGATAGGCTTTGGTGCTGGCCACTGTCACCTTCCTACTCACGCCCACCATTTCGTATCTTAATCTGTCATTTAAATATTGTTCAGTTTATGCGTACATGGAAGTACTCCCAGCCCTGATTACTGAGCTGACTGCAACAGAAAGAAAATGTAGACTAGGAGAGTCAGTGTGTGTGACTGGAAGAGGCTTGGCTTGGTGTTTTGCTATATTCTCTTTGTTCATCTGTTCAACAAACATTTATAGAAGATTTCTGTAATTTAGGGACTTAGAGAGGGTGGCGAACATGTGTGTCCAGTTTAAAAACAATCTCTTAGGGACTTCCCTGGTGGTCCAGTGGCTAAGACTCCACGCTCCCAATGCAGGGGACCCGGGTTCCATCCCTGGTCAGGCAACTAGATCCCATATGCTGAAACTAAGACCCAGTGCAGCCGAAATAAATAAATAAACATTAAATAATAAATACAACATAAGAACAATCTTTTTAAAGGCCACAGCCACCTATGGTGAGAATTTCAATGCTCAAAAAATTTTAAAATAAGGATAAAAGGACAGAAATGCTGGGATGTCAGCGTATCCCATGGTTCTGTAAGTTAGAAATCAAATTGCTGAATGGAGAGTGATTTTAGGGGATCTGTACTTTGCTGGAAAAGCCGAGGAGGCCACCGTTTTGCTTGTTTAATGGATCTGAGAGCCTGCATGCAGGGGAAACTTTTCATCTGGCTTCTCACGGGATTTCCTCAAAAAAGACTGCTGTTTGGGGCTGGGAAGAGGAGTAGAACTTGAATGTGAGATTAATGAGTGGAAATCTACCCTTTGAAAACTGTTACCTTCAGAATGATGTTTCTGAAAAGTGAGAATTGGGAAATTACAAAGAAAGACCGGAGTCAGATAGGAACAACATTCTAGCGGTTGGAGCCATTGGCTACAAGAGCCTAATTATGTGTTAGAGTAATTAGGCAGGTAGATCATAAAGAGTTCAGATTTATTAGCCAGAAACATGGGAAGCTTTATCAAGTGCCAAAAGGGTTTTAGTCCCAGTATGTTAGTTGTTCACACACTTTCCTTAGAGCTCTTTAGGCTCCAGGCCTCTTCTGCC
>SJYV01051334.1:0-34522 GCA_006410875.1 Neotragus pygmaeus
CTGATGCTGGGAAAGATTTAAGGTGGGAGGAGAAGGGGATGGCAGAGGATGAGATGGTTGGATGACATCACCAGCTCGATGGACATGAGTTTGAGTAACCTCTGGAAGTTGGTGGACAGGGATGCCTTGCGTGCTGCAGTCCATGGGGTTACAGAGTCGGACATGACTGAGAAACTGAACTGAGCTGAACTGAACTGAGAGGATTGGAAGGGGCTTCCAAGGTGGCACTAGTGGTAAGGAACCCACCTGCCAATGCAGGAGAAGCAAGATACTTGGTTTTGATCCCTGGGTTGGGAAGATCCCCTGGAGAATGAAGTGGCAACCCACTCCAGTATTCTGGCCTGGAGAATCCCATGGACAGAGGATAGGGTCGCAAAGAGTCAGATATGACCGAAGCAACTTAGCAAGCACGCAAAGAATTCATAAGAGCATTCCAAGAAAATGAAAGAGCCAGATCAGGAACCAGGAATGGGCAAGAAAATTTGAGACAAATCTGGAACACATCAGAACATGAGCAAAGATTTTTGGCACTTATCTACTGATACATCCATCAATAGACCAAGGGAAACAAAACCCCTGGGTCTCAAGATATTGGTGTGTCCCAAGCGGTATACATTTATGGCTCTCCGTCAAAGTTTTCACTGCATTGGATGATAGACATATTTATTCTAAATTTTTCCTTTTAAATCTATTCCTTTTCTTTTCAGCCTTAAGGAATAACATCTATGAAATAACAGGCTTGGTATGTTAGTAGTAGTTCTTCTAATACATCTTAAGTAAACATAGAGCTAACGAAATGTTTTTTAAAGTTCACTGTATACCATCTCATATCATACTGTGGACCAACAAAGAAGTACATGACCTACCCTGAGAAATGTGGATTTTCAGAGATAGTCCCTTCAAACTTAGACACATGAAAGCTGTCATTTGTCCTTGTGTATATCAAAAATGACAACCTAGACCAAACATGAACTGTGAAATTGACTGTACCAGATGGCATTCTTAAACCGTGCTGAAGCATACCTTAATACACTACAGTAGAATGAGAAGTGAGTATCTGGGCACAACTACTGTGTGTAATCTATGTATTTGTTATCTAAAAAATCCTGTGAATTCTCATAATAACCTATAATAGAAAAGAATCTGAAAAAGAATTCAAATCACCTTGTTATACACCTGAAGCTAGCTAACACAATTGTAAATCAACTATATTCAATTTTTAAAAACCCTGTGAATAGACAAAGAATTTTCACAAAATCAAATACTGTAACCAAGCAAGCAGCCTCCTAATGCAAACACCTTTCTATTCCAAAACCCTGACAACCTGATATTAAATCGCATTTCAAAGGAGTCTGGGCTCAGTTTTGACTTCCAACCTTTGAGAAAGGTTGTTGGATCCCACTTAAAAGCATGACTATCCCCTAAGGAGAAAGACCACAATACCACAAGAAACAAGAAAAAAAAACAACAACCATTAATTATCTTCCAACATTTACTAAAGGAGGAGAGGTTTCAAAATAGTGTGCCAGCTGGCTGGAGTGGTGGGGTGCCTTCCCTACCTGTTCATTTGTTTAAGGTCTCACCAGCATAACCTTCTGGGTGACCAGGGAAGATTTTTAACTAGTTTATAACTATGTCAGTGTAAACCTCTCTTCATGGAAAAGGAAACAACTTATCTTCCATTGGTCACCAGAAGGAATCAGGGGATCATGGTTGCCTTGCCCTTCTGGTTAAATGGTTATGGTTTTGGCAATCCAGGCTGATTCTGTTTCTATTCCCCCCTTTTATTCCTAAACCATACAAAACCCTACTTCTTCTTCATGCAGTCAGTGAGGCTGAAGTGGGAGATGAGTCTGGGGGTACCTGGTGAAGGATGCTCTGGGGCACTTGAAGAAAATGACAGAAATGATGAACTGTTTGGGAAACAGTCCTCACAATGAGAGAAGTCAAAGAATTTGGGTATGTTGTGTTGCAAGAGAAGACTGAGAGCACCAAGGGGAAGCGATGTCTATTGACAGACGCATGACAAGGGTCTGTTGGACCATATGCTCCATAAGAGTGGAGCCACACCAAACTTGACAGGAGATATTTCTTGTGAGCTGCATTTCCCTGCCTGCCTTCTAGAACATTTCAGTGGAGGAGGGCAGGGCAGCAAGTGGTGCAGGCACAGACTCTGAGCCTCAGTTTCCTTGCCTGTAAAATAACAGTGATGGTGCCTACCTCATCATTTTCATGAGGGTTATCTTCGTTATTACATGTGAAATGCTTGAGCCCAGTGTCTGGCACATAGTAAGTGCTATGTGTTTGCTGTGGTTGTTGTCTTGTTCGTTTTATGTTAACTATAAGCACCTGCTCTATCTCCATCAGGACAAAGAAGTTCAGGGATTAAATTAAAGTGCATGAAATTGAGGTGAGATGTTGAGTATAATAACATTAGTTATCAGGCAGGAATGGGAATTTTGTCCTTTGGGACTGGCCTGATTTTGCTGTTGTTTGAGAGAGTGAGTTGGTGTGAACATAGTCCTTTCTAGAGGGTAAGGTGCATACAGGATGACCGTGGAGTTCTTCAGGCTGGCTGATTTGATATCAACGAGGTGACCACACCAGCCCTGGATACAGAAATTTCTCATAAATGTATCTCATAAGAAACATCTCCTGTCAAGATCCATGTTGTTTTACTTGCATGCATATGGCCGACAGATCTTTGCCATCTACCAGTCAATAAACATGTGTGATGGCGTCTCTCTTTATAGCATGGGGGTTGCAGGGGTGGCGGTAAGATGCGTCTCTGAATCCAAGCTTTACAAAGGATGTGAGCAGGCTCTGTGTGTCTCTGCTGTCCATGTCAGTCAATAAAATTAGATCCTTACATCTCCCCTTTCTTGAAGGCATTTAATGAGTTACATATTCATTGCTTTAAGAAGCACACTTGAATATATTTGTGGGCAGAAAAAAGAACTACTTGGGCTGGGTTTTCATGCCATAAAAATTTGGTGATAGGAAGTAACCTCAAACACTGGTGAAATCTTCTGAACAAAGTGGGAGTCTGTCTGCTGAAAGACTGCAGGATCCCTTCCTATGGGGAGCTGCTTATTGGTAGACAGATGTGGCTCAGTGGGCGTTTAAATCCTTGAGATCCTTGACATTTGCAGATTCAACTGTTCGTAGTAGACTGCGGGGAAGCAACCTCAGTGGTCTATGTCATGTAGTCGTTTGTAATTCTGCTGCAAGGCTGGAGCTCCTGAGGGACCGTGTAGCTAATGATGGGACACGGTGGACTTCTGTAGGGCAGTCCAACATATTGTCAAAATTGGGACCAATGAATTCCTAGGCATATTGGGACCAATTTTGAGAGTAAAACGGGTGCTGTTAATGATTACAACAGGACCACAGGCATGAACAGAGTCTGTCCTGGGCAAGGAGAAACATGGTCTCCTCGCTTAATGTCCAGCATTGGAATCGTCTATTTGTGCAAGTTGCATCTCTGATTCTTGTTGTTGTTCAGTTGCCCACTCATGTCCAACTCTTTGCAACCCCATGAACTGCAGCACACCAGGCCTCTCTGTCCCTCACCATCTCCCGAAGTATGCCCAAGTTCATGTCCATTGCATTGGTGATGCCATCCAGCCATCTCATCCTCTGGTGCCCTCTTTTCCTACTGCCCTCAATCTTTCACTGCATCAGGGACTTTTCTAATGAGTTATCTGTTCACAACAGCTGATTAATTACTCTTTAAAACAGTCTCTATTTAAAACAGCAATAAAACGAGAAATTTTAATTCAGTTTGGTTAACTTTGCAGACAAAGCAGATAACTAGCAAAACAGGAGGCTATTTAAAAATGTCCATTTTGGAGATTCATCAAAATCTTGCCCTAGAACCCTTGTGAATCTCCCAATAATTTGCTGAATTTTTAAACAGAGCACAGATCTAAATACTGTATGTCCTAACTCTATTTCTATCAAATTAGGTCACAACACACACATGAAGATGACCACCTGAGTGCAACTCCAAACAACATCACTGGGTTTGTTATTCAGCTCACTAAAGTAAATGATGGAGTGGGTCACTGGTGATACTGATATCTTGTAAGAAATTAATCATTTAACTTGGAAAATTTTGGAATCTGAAGCATCATATAAAATAGCCCTACATCATATAAAAACAGCTTCTGTGTAAGAGGAAATAGGCCAATAATTACCATGTGCTATACATTCACTGTGCAAGGCTGTTTGCTAGACTCTTCATGGATGTGTCTGATTTAATCTCCACACCTCTATAAAAGACATATTATCCTCACTTAGCTGCTTGAGAAATTAGTAAGTTTGTGTAACTTGCTCAGGAAAAATCATTTATAGTTTCAGTAAGTGTTTTTACACAGTCATGGTCAGGAAGCATGCCTAAAGTTGGCAGCAGAAATGAACTTTAACCTTCTGCTCTCCTAGGAAGGGGAAGAGAAATTATTTGCTGCCTCCAAAAAACTACTACTATTCAATCTATGATGTACCGACAAAATTCTAGAGACTAATTAGACCAAGATCAGTTCTTTCCTACAAACTAACCTGTCTATTTATTGGCTGTGATGTTGTTCCTCATACAATTTTCAGGAAGTCTGGAGGAATTCTGGGACATCCTAAGTGACATGAACAGGGTACTGGTTTGCAAATATTTTACTATCAATATTAAGAAAGTCCCTGGGAGTTTCCTTGGTGGCTCAGTGGCAAAGCATCCGTCTGTCAGTGCAGGAGACACGGGTTTGATCCCTGATCTGGGAACATTCCACATGCCTCAGAGTAACTAAGCCCTTGATCCACAACTTTTGAGCCTGTGCTCCAGAGCCCGGGAACTGCAACTGCCGAAGCCTGCATTTCTAGAGCTCAGGGTCCCCAAGAGAAGCCACCTGCGTGAGAATCCCGCACACTGCAACTAGAGAAAAGCCCGTGCAGAAGCAAAGACCCAGCACAGGCAAAAATAAAAAATAGATGAATAATCTGAAAAAAAGAAAGAAAGCCCCATTTGGGTTAATCTCTTTCCTAGTCTTCAGCATCTGTATTGAGTCATTAAAATGAAGAGGAAGAAAATGGTCTGAAGAGGTGTAGTGGGAAGAAACAGTGATCATAAACTACAGCCAAGAAGTGACTGAAAAGCACTTTGTTATAAACGCAATGGTAAACAAGTGTGAAAAGCACCAATCTATTTCAAACTAGACACCAATATGCAGTCAGGGACTCCCAGATGAGCTCGATTTAGGTTAGAAGGTGAACAGACTGAGGTTTCTACTGTAGTAATTACTTTTAATTATAATTTTGGATTATTTTTTTTACATAAAAGAAAATAGGTTAAAGTGATGCTGCAATAATACACTGTTTTCATGAGTTCTGTCTATGACAGGAGACACGAGGGTGTGAAAAGGATATGCTTCCATCAAAGCTTTAAATGAAAATATGTTTTGTGTCCCCACATATCAGATAAATACAATGATCTGGGACTTTTAAAGCATATATGAAATACTCAAATACTCTGGCACTGGCAGATTTCAAAAGTAAAAGAGCAACAAGTTGACAAACCTAGCAAAGATGGGATGTGTGAGTCCAGCTGGGTGGTGTGTTCGGTGATGAAAAAGTGTGTTTGGCTGACCTTCTCCAGGACACACCTTCGCTCTGGAAACTCCTTTGGTAGGAACAACCTTCCCAAGGTTTCTGGCAAACTCCTGCTCATCCTTCAAGATGTATTTCCAGTGTCACCTCTGCTATGAAGCATTCTGCAGCCTCAAGGCAAAGGTTTGTGATCTCTTAGTGGGTTCCGTCAGAGAAGGCAATGGCACCCCACTCCAGTACTCTTGCCTGGAAAATCCCATGGATGGAGGAGCCTGGTGGGCTGCAGTCCATGGGGTCGCGAAGAGTTGGACATGACTGAGCGACTTCACTTTCACTTTTCACTTTCATGCATTGGAAGAGGAAATGGCAACCCACTCCAGTGTTCTTGCCTGGAGAATCCCAGGGATGGGGGAGCCTGGTGGGCTGCCGTCTATGGGGTCGCACAGAGTCGGACACGACTGAAGCGACTTAGCAGCAGCAGCAGTAGCAGTAGCAGTGGGTTCCTTTGGTCCCATGTAAGGATACCTCTCCCACACTCTAGCACACTGTGTTAGTATCAGGAGTGGTCTGCCTCCAGCACATCATTCCACTGCCCTCAGGGCTGATTCTAGTGAGCTGAAGGACTAGACACACAACCTGTTCCCCATTCAACATCCAAGAAAATGACGTGCACACTTAGTACGGCGCAAAGAAGTAGCTTGCAAATAAATGCCTGTTCGTGTGTGTATTGTCCACTAGGCTGTGAGTTCCTTGAGCCCAAGTGTTAGGACTCGTTCAATTTTATTATAATCTGTGCTTATATAGTATAGATTACATGTGCCTCATACATAAATGTATGTTCATGTAATAAACAGCAATGAAAATAATATAACCAGTCTCCTTTGCTAAAAATGCCATTGCTCAAGTCTCTATTTTCCAGAATCTATCCAGATTTGTTAAGTGTGTTTATATTTACTGTAATTGATGTAGCTTCCAATTTTTTGAGGAATTTGAATTTATATGTCCAGCCCTAAACTCCAGGCACACAGAAGCAGCTTTCGAGTTGACTCTCCATCTGTATTTCTAACAGGCATCTCAGACTGTCACGGCCCAAACAGAACTGTGGATTTCACCCTCACCCCACCCCGGAGTGATGCTCCTCACTCTTCCCATCTCAGTACCTTCAGTAGATATCTTGTATCACCTTTGTCCAGGCCATCATCGTTTTAGCCCGACAACTTCCACCTAGTCTCCCTGTTGCCCTCCTTGTCTCCCTGATACACAGCAACAGGTATAGTGCCCTTAAAGGAGTACTCACATCGTGGTACTCACAGTCCGACGCCTCCAGTGGTTTCTCGAGATGCTTAGAACCAAATTCAAGCTCCTTGTCAGGGGTTCCAATTTTCTACACGATCTGTGGCCGGCCTGCCTCTCTGGCCTCATTTCTGACCTCTCCACCATATCCGTGGGGCCCAAACCCCTTTCTGCCCCAGAAACCTGCCAGGCTGTTCTCCTCTGAGAACTCTGAATTCCCCCTCGCTGTGCCTGGGCACTGCCAGGCCTTCTGGTTGCTCTGTCTAATCACCCCCGTCTGAGCTTAGGCACTGGTTTTCCCTGGCCAACCCGCTAAAGCAGATCTATCTCCAAGTGCTCTCTAGAATATGCCCTGTATTGTCTGCTTGGAAAATTATTTTGTTTATTGCCTATTTCCCTTGCCCACATCCAGAACACAATCTCCATGAGAGCAGGGACTTGTCTATCTCATTCACTGCTATATTCCCAGCTTCTAGAACGGAACATGTGCTTACTTGTGGAAAAAAGATGGAGAAATTCTGGCGGGGGGGGAACCCACAAGGCCAATGAGAAATCTGAATTTTAGTATAGTCATTACGAAGTGGCTCTTCTGTAGACACAAGATGCTTTCTTTGTTGTCAGCCAGAGGAGGGAGGACTACAAACAAAGAACAACCCAGTGACAAATGTGCAACAGTTTGCTCTGACGACATGCCCAACACAGAACCGTGTCAGTGTGCTGGCAGAACAGATGTTCTCCAAACTGCCTGAAGGGCCAGCACAGCTGTGGGGGACACGCGGCTCGCTCAAAAGAGAGTGGGCAGGACTCTCACCTCACAGGGTAGATTCTCACTGCCTGAAAGCCCTGTAGCAGACACAAAACACGCTGTGCCAAAGAGACAGCCTGACCGTTTTGTACAATGGAAAGAGTGGAAAGAGGCTGAAGAATTGATCTATTTTAGGAATTAGGAAATGTGATTCTATCCCGCCCCAAATCTGGGTCACTGTGACTAATTAGCTCCCACTTTGGATACATATGTTTACCTCTGGTTTCCCTAATTATGACCTCCTGATACTGATATCATACCCTCAACCTCTTTGAGATGCAGTTAAAATGGTGTTTACGTACCAAATAAACTTCAAAGGCCATCCTGCAATGCATTTCATTGGTTTGGGACATTTTAATGTCCAATACAATATGTAACATAATCAGTATAATGAAAATGTGATAACTGCTCATCAGTGTAGAATTATTGGAGCCTCTAGCATGGTACTAACCACAGCTCATGTGGCCGTAACTTCTTACAGAATGATCCAGCCCCTTCTTCAGAAGCACATGGTGCTGCTAAGTCGCTTGAGTCATGTCTGACTCTGTGCAACCCCATAGATGGCAGCCCACCAGGCTCCCCCGTCCCTGGGACTCTCCAGGCAGGAACACTGGGGTAGGTTGCCATTTTCTTCTCTGACGCATGCATGCATGCTAAGTCGCTTCAGTTGTGCCCAACTCTATGCAACCCTATGAACAGTAGCCCACCAGGCTCCTCTGGCCACAGGATTCTCTAGGCAAGAATACTGGCTGCTGCTGCTGCTAAGTCGCTTCAGTCGTGTCTGACTCTGTGCTACCCCATAGATGGCAGCCCACCAGGCTCCGCCATCCCTAGGATTCTCTAGGCAAGAACACTGGAGTTGGTTGCCATTTCCTTCTCCATAGAAGCACATGATGTACTCTTAATTGAGAATTTAGAAGACCCACTACTCTCTCCCTCCGTCATCATCTACCTCATTAAAGATATCTAATTTTTTGCTTTCTGGTCATTTCTAAGGGAATCAGAAGTGCTTATCCTGCTTCTGGTTGAATCCTTAATTTTCTGTGGTGTGGAGGAAGCAAGGGGGCTTTGAAATCATGCACGCTGGGTGACCTGGACCAGTTAGGACACTTCCGCCACCTATGATTTCCTCTGATGTGTGACGTTCCTGTCTTGGGCCCTTCTGTGGTCAGCAAGTCAGTTTGGCCATCACCTCTCACAAGCAGGAAATGCTTCTCTGTGGTTTCTCGTATCACACATCACACCTACTAGTTACAGGCACTGTGACGGAAGAGACCCACCCCACAGTTCTGTGATGAGGTTACTAGAGCAGGGGACTGTGACCAAGAGGGGAATGAAGGGCAGCAGCCCACTGAGCTACATTTTGAGATGAGATAGTTAGGAATAGTCTGGAATTTAAAAAAACGTGCCACTTTCTGGCTATGTGCTATCAGATGACTAACAACTTCTACAGTCCCCATTTCTGAAAATGACAAGAAATATAGCACTTGCCTCGTAGGCTGCTGGAAGGATTAAATTAGGTAATACAGGTGAAGGGTTTAGCGTAGTCCCTGGCATTTGGTAAGTGTGTCAATAAATCTTAGCTTTCACCTTAGCAGTATGGAGAATTTGAATTTCCAGATGCTATTTACTGATAAATGGTGATTAAATGCATCATTAGTTGTAGTTTGATGATTTGGTTAGAAGGATTTGGTCAAAAAAGTCCAAGGCTCTTCCTGTGCAGCATTTCCAGTATTCCTGGAAGGGAAAGGAGTATGTCAAGGCTGTATTTTCACCCAGCTTATTTAACTTATATGTAGTGTATATCATGCGAAATGCAAGGCTGGATGAAACACAAGCTGGAATCAAGATTTCCAGGAGAAATATCAATAACCTCAGATATGCAGATGACACCACCCTTATGGCAGAAAGCAAAGAAAAACTAATGAGCCTCTTGATGAAAGTGAAAGGGGAGGGTGAAAAAGTTGGCTTAGAACTCAACATTCAGAAAACTAAGATCATGCCATCCGGTCCCATCGATTCATGGCGAATAGATGGGGAAACAATGGAAATAGTGACAGACTTTATTTTGGGGGGCTCCAAAATCACTGCAGATGGTGACTGCAGCCATGAAATTAAAAGATGCTTCCTTCTTAGAAGAAAAGCTATGACCAACCTAGACAGCATATTAAAAAACAGAGATATTACTTTGTCAACAAAGGTCCATCTAGTCAAGGATACAGTTTTTCCAGTAGTCATGTATGGATGTGAGAGTTGGACTGTGAAGAAAACAGAGCACTGAAGAATTGATGCTTTTGAACTGTGGTGTTGGAAAAGACTCTTGAGAGTCCCTCGGGGAGCAAGGAGATCCAACCAGTCCATCCTGAAAGAAATCAGTCCTGAATATTCATTGGAAGGACTGATGCTGAAGCTGAAGCTCCAATACTTTGGTCACCTGATGAGAACTGACACATTTGAAAAGACCCTGATGCTGGGAAAGATGGAAGGCAGGAGAAGGGGACATCAGAGGATGAGATGGTTGGATGGCATCACTGACTTTATGGACATGAATTTGAGCAAGCTTCGGGAGTTGGTGATGGACAGAGAAGCCTGGAATCCATGGGGTTGCAAAGAGTCGGATATGACTGAGTGACTGAACTGAACTGAACTGGAAGGGTTAGGGGAGGGAGGCAGAGTGTCAGCAGAGACATTATTTCACAAAACCAGTTACCTGGGAGTCCAAGGCCTAGGTGCCCCGGCATGGTTACTACATGAAAAAGTAATGACAGAAATACCCAGTTCATATGATAACTGTGAGTATTAACTGAGATCAATTATTTGAAACTACCTACAGTCTAAGATGTCATATTCTTTTCCTCTTTACATGGTTTGGAAAATGCTTAAAATCTTTATCTGGTAACTTACAGAATTTTTTTTTACAATAAAAAATCTAAAGAGATTGTTTCTTTCCATGATAAATTCTTGGCCCACTATATGTTTACTGAACATTTTTTTCTAATAATCTTCCCTTCCTTTCTCATCCCTTGATCCTTTCTTTCCCTGGTAGTCCCTCCACTTCTCACATTCTTTTAATTTACATTTTGTTGCAAGATCCTGGTGCAAGAGCTTTATTGTAGCATCAATAAAAGAATAACTTTTTAAAATGGTCAGTCTCTACAGAAAAGAGTAGAATACTAGCAAGATGCATTCTGCCACACTCTGATAGATATTCTTTTCTGAATATTAAAAAAAAAAAAACTCCTTTCGTATTCTATGCAAATGAACTTGACTCTAAGTTGGAAACACATTGAGCTGCCTCCTCAAGCAAACATGTCTTTTCAATGTCAGAATTCTTGAAAGTCCTTGAATAAAAATTCACTTCCCTCTAGAGTTGTATTGATGTATTTTTAATATTGCCATTTTTCTTTTATTGTTGCATAAAGATGCATTCTAATTTTGTTTGTAGCTTATAATAAAAAGGAACCAAGGGAAAAACTAGTAAGGGTCTATTGAAAGAGTTAAATCATTTCCCTACAGCTTTCCTAAGCGGAACTGATAGTCTTAGCCTGACTTAGAGAGCTGGAATAGAAAGGCTGCCAACATCTGTTTTGGTCAGAGACAGATAAAAGAGACTAATTCATTGCGGGAATAACCCATGTATGGCATTCTGTATTCCATTACCCTTTTCACAGAAAAAAAATACACATGATATAGATAGATATATTTCTACCTAAACTTTTCCACAGTGAAATGAAAGAACGGTGAAAGGCTCAAAGAGTTATTATTGATTTATTTAACTAGAATGAAGCCAAGAGGCATACAGCATCAATAGCACCACCACCACATTGCAAGGTTGGCTGTCAAGACATTTAACAAAACATTTTAAAACCTAAAAATGTATAGGTGAAAATAACTTTTCAAATACCTATAGAAACATGGGTTAGGGCTCACCTAAACAAATGAAATGTAGGAATAATGTAAAGTCTTCATTTTATCCATTTGTTTTAACTTTCTCTCCATTAAAACTAGTTCAAGAATTGTTAACATAGCCAAGTAAACTAGTTTGAGACCCTCTTTTCTCATTATTGACAAAGGTGCTAACAGGTAGGCCAGAGAAGTAGTAAGCTATGTGGATAACTGATGAAATCAGTAAGCCACACAGAAATAATCAGGACTTGCCTTATCAAGAGATCAAGGCCAGGAGGAAAAAATAGTTTGCATTTGACAGGAATGCAACTGTGGAGGTGAGGGAGACAGATATTGCTTCTTTGGTTGGTTAATTGGTTGGCTGGCTAGGAATGAAGACTGTTAGTTCCATTTCTTACTTAAGAATCCACAAAAAGCCCTCAATACCCAGGGTCATCAAGAAACTTTAACTGTGAGTTATTTCAGGCAAGTAGTTCTGGTCTTTCGACATAAGTCTTTGCATCATTGAAACAGTGTTGTGATGAGTAGAATGTTTACGATATACTCTTGACAATGAATGGGAAAATCTTGAGTCAAAACAGCCCAGCAGATGAACTACATACCACAGTTTTCACATCCAGAGCCGGCGATTCCTCTTTTATGTGAGAGGAAGAGATCCACCTTGGATACTCCAGAAGTGAAGGGGATGGGCACTCTGGATCTTCTTGGGGCTTGAATTCTCTCCTCCTGTTAAAAATTAAGCATCAGCTCTTCACGTCTAATCCTACTCTTTCGCTCTTCTACATCTTTCCCTGGTTCTTCTCTTCTTGGTCCTCTTTTTCACCTTTCCTTTCTCTTCCATCACCTCAGAAACTGTCTAGGTGGGAAATATGTCTTATACCTAAACACTGGAATTCAAGCTCAGTGCAGGGTGACATTGTTCAAAGAGAACGCAGAGAAGATACTCAAATAGGCACATTAAAAAGGAAACCAGGACCACCCCTAGGGTCTCATACCGGGGAAATCGTCATGTCAGAAGGGAAGCAGCCCCCGGACGGGGAGATTCAGACTGATATGGTGTATTCTTTCTTACATCTCAGGATCTGAAAACATTTGCTTATAAGCAACTGCCTTGTTAAACAACCACTGTAGTCTTTGATACTCAGCACATCTTACAAATGTTTTATGTTTCTGAATTCTTTAAATATCTAGAGCCTTGATTAATCAGAAATCAATGAAATGGAACATTACCACAACTACTCCCTCAAACTTCTATAACTTTTTGGTCAACCCACTTCATAAGAAAATCATACACTTTAAGTGACTCATAGAGACCACAGATACGATTGATAAATATGTCCCCGTGTACACTTAAGGCAGTGTGCATTCAGGCCAATCTCTTAAACCTTCTACAGGCAGAGCACACAATGCTGAACACATTCATATTCAGAATCTTAATCCTGAAGCAGAACAGAGCCGTGATAATGGAAGAAATATTGCTATGTTCTCCCTTCTTACTAAAGCCAGAAAAACTGCTACTGCCCTTCAGAGAGATTTTCAACAAGAAAGAATATTCTTTTTTCTTTGCATTCCAGATAATTGAATTTCTTTTTTCATTTGCCAAAGAATGTCAGCACTCTGATCCTTCTAAGAAATCTGGGAGTAGTAGCCTGGAATTATTTATGATTTATGCCTACTGCCATAAAGGATTTGAGGCCTGGAAATCAAAGAACTGATATGACCAATATGCTAGACTCTACTCTTGACTTTTTGACCAAAGATGTGTGCTTCATTTACTCTAACAGTAGAATAAGAGACAGAAAGTCATAGGATGACAGAGTTCAAAGGGACCTTTACTACTGGAGACTGTAGATCATTTTAGAGAAAACTAAGTCCCAGGGAAGTGAAATAACCTATGGCCAAAAGACTCCTCAGTAGCAGAACTGGGAGTAAAACCATGTCCCCTGACTCCAAACTCTCCCCACTGCCCTGTACAATCTCATCTCTGCTTAGGAATTGTTATCAGGGTGAGACCATTTTGTAGTCTGTGAATGCTGGAACACACCCTGGAAATACAAAATAGTGTCCACTTTTCCTCTAAACACCAAGTTGTACCTTGATACTTAGACTGCAAATGGGTCAGAAACCAAACTCTCAGCTACCATGTGGCCACCACCGCATTCTTCCTTTCCCTGACATTGTCGCTGGAGTTCCTGTCCCTGGAGAAGGCATTGATCAAATGGGGTCCAAAGAGCCCCTGTATCTGAAAGCATCACCCCCACCTTTAGGCTTCCACATTGCCTTCCCTGGGTGGTGGAGGTGGGAGTGGTGGGGAGAGTCTGCTTTTCACATGCAGTCTTATGATGAATAAAATCCACCCTTAGGACCTGCAGAGGAATGGCTAGAAAGACTGCCTCTTTCTTCTCTCTGTGAGGTCCCAAGAGCCAGCTCAAGAAGGTCAGGTACCTTTGTGCCTCACTTGTCCCATAGTCCCTCCTCCAGTGTCTAACACAGAGAAAACTTCAGCTCTGGGGAAATTCCAAGCAAGTGTAGGAAACAACTTCATCTATGGGCTGCGGTGTGCTCAAAAAAGTTTAGCAATCAGTTCTCTAGAAAAAAAACTATGTGTTAATATAAGCTGAGTTTAAGTTTTACTGATATAAAGAATGTGTGGCTACAATTTATAAATATAATAAAATGTATAAACCTGCAAAATAGAAGGGGAAATTGGAAGCAGTGACAAATTTTATTTTCTTGGGCTCCAAAATCACTGTGGACAGTAACTGCAGTCATGAAATTAAAAGACATCTGCTCCTTGGAAAGAAAGCTATGACAAAACTAGACAGTGTATTAAAAAGGAGAGACATCGCTTTGCTGACAAAGGTCCATACAGTCAAAGTTATGGTTTTTTCAATAGTCATGTACAGATGTGAGACTTATAAAGAAGGCTGAGAGCCAAGGAATTGATGCTTTCAAAATGTGGTGTTGGAGAAGACTCTTGAGTCCCTTGGACTGCAATATCAAACCGGTCAATCATAAAGAAAATCAACCCTGAATATTCATTGGAAGGGTTGATGCTGAAGCTGAAGCTCCAATACTTTGGCCACCTTATATGAAGAGCCAACTCATTAGAAAAGACCCTGATGTTGAGAAAGACTGAGGGCAGGAGGAGAAGGGGGAAGCAGAGGACAAAATGGTTAGATAGCATCACTGACTCAATGGACATGAATCTGAGCAAACTCTGAGAGACAGTGGAGGACAGAGGTGTCTGGCATGCTACAGTCCATGGGGTCACAAAGAGTCAGACATGACTTAGTGACTGAACAACAACAACAAATAAACCTATATTATAAATTCTATGTAATCAATTTATTTCTCACGGAATGTTTTCCTTGATTTTTATCTAATTCTTGTATTCTTAGCCAACCTGCAGTTGCAATTATCAAACAAGTACAATTCCCACAGGAATGCTGGTTAATATTTTCATGTGTCTTAAGGAGTAATAAACAACAAAGACATATATATCAGAACCACACTTGTTCACTGATGATATAAGCAATTTCTTGGCTGAATTAGACAATGGTGCTTGAACACTGGAAGAATATTCCCTCAATTTTGGGGGCTATTCACAGTGTAACAAGTACAGCTATGACACTTGATTAAAATTAACATGCATTAACATTTTCTCCATCACTTCCATCACTAGTCCAGATAATCAATAAAACAACAAATCAGGCCATCATTTGCAGCCAGTTTCTGTGATGTAAATACTACCATCATGCTGACTTATGTGATGTCACTGAAGGCAGGGTTGTAAAGAGACACACAGCAGCACACGGTCATATGACCTGTCCGGCATACAGGTATGACAAATATAAGTGACCTCAAGAGCAGAGTATATTGAAAAGTGGTCAAATAATCAGAAAGGGGTAAGTGTAGGGTATCTGCTACATTTGTTTGTAATTTTTTTTATTAAAATTTTTATTTTTATTTATTTATTTTTTGGCTGCCCTTGGTCTTTGTTGCTGTGTGTAGGCTTTCTTTAGTTGCAGTGAGTGGGTCTACTCTTCACTGTGGTGCACGGGCGTCTCATTGCAGTGGCTTCTCTTGTTGCAGAGCACAGGGTCTAGGCACATGGGTTTCAGTAGCTGCAGCACTCGGGTTCAGTAGCTGTGGCGGATGGGCTTAGGTGCTCCACAGAACGTGGAATCTTCCTGGACCAGGGATTGAACCCGTGTGCCCTGCATTGGAAGGCAGATTCTTATCCACTGAGCCACCAGGGAAGAGCTATATAATTTAATTTTTAATAGTGACTGTTTGACAGCTGGCTCACAAAATTCCTAAATCTTAACAACCAGCTCTTAAATGCTGGTACTAGCTGGCTCCAGCACTCCACTAAGGGGAAAAGATATTCTTTGGAAAACAAAGCCTCAGTAAAAAAAAAAAAAACTCACAATTTCATAAGATATATGTTCATATTAAGTTATAAAGCCATTTATTAAGAAATGGAATCTTCACACCCCTCTTCCAGTCAGCAGATTCGGCATGCCTGTCCAGGCGTGTGTGGGGTTCGAGTCTCCCACTTTCCCCGCAGCCTCTCACCACCCTCACCAACTTACTCACAGACTCCCACTGCACAGAAGGGACTCATTGAACACACCTCATGAGAGCTTCACCTTGTCCTATCCAAAATAACTTTTTCTGGAGCCAATTTTTTAGTGTAATTTATTCCAAACCTTTGATGGGGAAACTTGTACTCTTGAAGCCATTCAGATGTGCAGCCAGCGGAAAGGCTCCTGGGCCACACTGGCTGCTACGGCTACAGATGCTGCAGCCGGCCCGACACCCAGGGACACTACGTGGGTTTGAAGCATTCCTTGAGGGATAGCCGATCCATAGCCTACAAATGAATGCATTATGCTTATCCACGTATATTTTTTTCATCTGTAACAGGTATTTTATGGATTGGAGGCTTCGTTTAAATGTTATATAATTCTCCTTTACTAAGCAATGCGAATATTCAGTATAATTGAAACAAGAAAGACAGCCTTTGTGTCCGCATAACTGGCTCAGAAATAAAGGAACTCACCACAGACTAGAGCTTCATCATCAGTTGTCAGAAGGTACAGCCACATGTCTGTCATAGTTTAATCATCATGAAAGAAGGATAAATGATATATGAATTTTGGCCTTTTTAAATGGTTATCCTGAACTTCTCCGACATAACCTAGAGAAATATACTGTTCGGTCAACTTACTAATTTGGTTTAACTAAATGCAAGGCCAGGATGAATCAATGAAAAATACTAAGTTACAAAATGCTTTTTACCAAATACATGTTTTTTAAATTAAGTTTTATTACCAATTAACAAGTAGAACTCTTATTTCAACAGCTTTAATGTGGGGGAGATTAATGTCAAGTAGAGAATTGAACTTAATCTTAAAGACTTTGACTTGGAGCATTTAGGACAATGTCTGGCTAAACACTCAAAAGGAGTTCCAAGAATGAATGAATGAATGTCTTAATAACTAAAGGCAATTTATTAACATTATTTTTAAAATTTCTTTTGTCCTGTAGATTAAAAATACATTTACAATTTTACTTAAGATGCTAATTTTAAAATATAATTCTATTAATATTATTAAAATTTGGGAACTCACTAAATTATCATATTTTCCATTATAGGAGTAGATAACTCTTTTGTTCTGTCATATCCAGAATCCATTTCCCTTTCTGCCATTTCCCTGATTTTCTCTTGGGAAACTGTCTCTCCCCTTCACACAGTCCATCAGGCTATGCCTAGGTTGACTCCAACCTCAGTCCACAGATGGGCCTATGATCCAGACCTGGCCAGTTAGATCCTGCTGTCCACAGTAACTGATTTGGGGATGGGCACGTGACCTGCTCGAGAGCAACAAAATACATTCCGGAGACTTTTGCTGGAACTATTATGACAGAAATGCTCTCCTTCTGTTAGTGTACTCACCTGGTAGGGTAGAAGCCTGGTGGAAGCCTGGTGTTGATGGCAGCCACATTCAGCTTAAGCTTAACCAGACTGGGAATACGCCCGTGCAGGAGAATGCAAAGCTGAGCGATAAATATGAACTCTTGATGGATGACTTTATCTGTATCCGTGCATGACTAAACAGTCCTCTACTCTTGGACTTTCCAGCTTCATATACCTGTAACTGAGATGGGTTTCTGTCACTAACAACCAGATGAGTTTACTCTACGAGTTTCAAGTATGCTTATTTTCAAAGCATGTTCTCTTTGTTATATTTTAAAACCCAGTGAAAGTATACAGGTTTCTTCAGTTGACAATATTCATAATTTAAACTCTTGCTAACCATGCTGAACACTTTAATTAAGGGCTTCAGCAATTCCGAAAGCCAAGAACTGAGTTTTAATAGAACCTACAAAGTAAAGGTTTCTCTGTTTACCTTGATGGCCNGCTGCTAAGTCACTTCAGTCATGTCCGACTCTGCGACCCCTTGGAGGGCAGCCCACCAGGCTCTGCCGTCCCTGGGATTCTCCAGGCAAGAACACTGGAGTGGGTTGCCATTTCCTTTTCCAATGCATGAAAGTGAAAAGTGAAAGTGAAGTAGCTCAGTCGTGTCCGACGACTCTTAGCAACCCTATGGACTGCAGCCTACCAGGCTCCTCCATCCATTGGATTTTCTAGATTAAACGCTCATGTTATTTCTTCTGTCCCCACCGGCATCTCTGCCGCAGGGGCAGGATGGCTTCAGGATTGTTCGCGGCTGTTTCACAGCAGGTGTTCGGTAGACTTTGCTGGATACTGAAGGGATACTCCCGATCATTACCAATTACATCAAGGGATGTCTGCCTTGCCCGGCCCGTGCCCACAGCTGAGATACCTGGGGAGCGATGGGGCGCAAGTCACTCCTTTGGACTGAGCTCTGCTGGCTCTGGCGGCTTGCCCTCGGGTACCTCTGCAGCCCTACCTGCCACCCCCAGCTCCCTGCAAATTCACCAGCAGCCTGAGGCGGCCCGGCAGGCACACGGAGGTGGGGTGGCAGGGTGGGCTGCCCATCCATCTCCGGCCCCGGTGAAGAGATGCCCAGCCAGATTGCCTGGCATGCGTCTGGCATACAGCGGGGTCGGGGTGGGGACTCGTTCAATATTCTGTTTGAATGAATGTTGGATCAGGGCAAGGGCTCCACTCCTTGGGAACTGGGGAGCCGGTCTGGGGGTCCCTTTTCCAAGACTTGTGCCAGGAATTGTCCACTGGCTTTTCTGGACTTCCTTTTCTCCCCATCTTCCTGGCCACCCTGTCTAGAGGACAGCAACATCTCAGGGCACATGCCTGCCCCTTGGGTCACCTGGGCAGTGGAGCAGAATGGCAGGAGAAGCTGGCACAGAGAGGAACCAGAGAGGCAGGAGGTGGCGCAGCTGGTCCCCAGTGGAATTCTTCAGACTCAAGTCTCCCTCACTTGTTTATTCACTCGACAAGCATCCACTGAGCACCAGTGGGCACCAAGTACCAACCCAGGTCCGTGGGAAGCCTCTTCACCATCCCTCCCTCTGGGAGTCACAGCACAGGACACCCACCCTCAGGAGGGCCCTCCAGGGCCCACACCCTCCACCCCCTCCCTCCTACCCCTGTCCCAGGCCTCCGTGCCCATCGGCCCAGGACACTGAGTCGTCATTACCTGCTCACCTGCCTCCCACCCCCGGGAGATGTGTGCAGCCTGAGGGTAGGACCTGATGTCAGCCCAGGACCTAGCACACAGCAGGTGCCCAGTAAATGACTGCAGGGTGAGCTGGGGAGGCCAGCCGCCTTAGTTGCAGGAAGGGAGTGGGCTGGGGGAGCATGAGGGGCGCAGAGGTGGACCCAGGACAGAGAGCGGGTGGGGGAGCAGGCTGGAGAGATGCCCTCCCCTCA
The DNA here is from genome assembly GCA_006410875.1 of Neotragus pygmaeus. Classification (NCBI taxonomy): domain Eukaryota; kingdom Metazoa; phylum Chordata; class Mammalia; order Artiodactyla; family Bovidae; genus Neotragus; species Neotragus pygmaeus. The sequence continues at coordinate 19,485 of SJYV01051334.1, forward strand.
CCCCGCTGGCATTGCGGCCCAGATCCCAGTGGAGGCGCCCCTGCCCCCAGTCCTGGGACAGAGGTGAGTGAGTCTACCAGGGGCCGTTCACCCTGGCCTTGTCTTTGGGTGGAGTGGGGCAGGAGCCTCCACGCAGCAGGAGGGAATCTCTGGATCCAGGTTTGAGCTGCCTCCTGCCCGCCCCACTGAAACAGGGGCCAGTAAGATACCAAGGACCGATCTTGGTACCAACCATCTCCAGGGAGTCTCGCAGGCTCTCAGAAGCCCTAACAGCCCGAGAAGGTGGGCAGGCTCTGGGGGGGTGCAGGACGTGTGCTGGCTAAGCCGTGGGGTTGGGAGAAGCCCTGGTGGGCAGTCTGCCCACTGAGGACCCTCACGGCAGGCCCTCCCAGCGCCCCGACTCACCCACCAGGTGCTTACTCCCTCTCTCTCTCCCACAACCTTGGGCTTCCCTTCCCCACAGCCCCCATCCCCAGCCTCTGCAGGGTCAATTCCAGCCTCTCCTTCAGCCTCCCCCATTTAAAAAGGAAAATTATTTACTCCTGGCTGTGTGGGGTCTTCATCGCTGCGCATGGGCTTTCTCCAGCTGCAGTGAGCAGGGCCTGCTTTTCCTTGTAGCATGGCCTCAAGGCGGTGGCTTCTCTTGTTGCAGAGCGTGGGCTCTAGAGCATGAGGGCACAGTCGCTGTGGCTCGTGGACTTAGTTGCTCCGAGGCATGAGGGATCTTCCAGGACCAGGGGTCGAACAGGCTTCCCCTGCACTGGCAGGCAGATTCTTAACCACTGGATGGCCAGGGAAGTCCCAGCCTCCCTTTCAAGGTCCTCTTTCTGGGCAGCCCTCGCTTGCTGCCCTCATCCCCTGCCAACATCAAGTCCCTCCCCTGGGCTCCCACCTACCCAGCACTTCTGAGCCCGGTTGGTCGGTCTACTGGACTGGGCTCCGAAATGGGGTTCACCTCTGGGTTCCTCCACTCACCAGCTGGGAGACCTTGGGTAAGTCACTAACCTCCCTAAGTGGGCTCAGTTTGCTCATCTGCAGAATGGGAATAATAATGGAGACTTTGCAGATTAAAGGAGGTGGCTATTGTGGTTTTCATGACTGCAGTCACCATCCATGGTGATTATAGAGCCCACGAAGAGGAAATCTGTCTCTGCTTCCACCCTTTCCGCTTCTATTTGCCATGACGTGATGGGATCAGATGCCATGATCTTAGTTTTCTTTAATATTTAGTTTTAAGTTGGCTTTTTCACTCTCCTCCTTCACCCTCATCAGGAGGTTCTTTAGTTCCTCTTTGCTTTCTGCCACTAGAATGGTATCATCTGCATATCTGAGGCTGTTGACATTTCTCCTGCCTATCTTGATTCCAGCTTGTAACTCATCCAGCCCGGCATTTCTCATGATGAGCTCAGTGTAGAGGTTAAATAAACAGGGTGACAGCAGAGAGGCCAGTTGCACTCCTTTCTCAATCCTGAACCAATCAGCTGTTTCATATGGGGTTCTAACTGTTGCTTCTTGACCTGCATACAGGTTTCTCAGGAGACAGGTACGATCATCTGGTATTCCCATCTCTTTAAGAGCTTTCCACAGTTAGTTATGATCCACACAGTCATAGGCTTTAGCATAGTTGATGAAACAGAGTAGTTGCTAAGTTGGGTCTGACTCTTTTTGACCTCATGGACTGCAGCACACCAGACTTCCTTGTCCTTCATATTTCCTGGAGTTTGTTCAAATTCATGTCCATTGAATCGGTGATGCCATCCAACCATCTCATCCTCTGTCGTCCCCTTCTCCTCCTGCCCTCAATCTTTCCCAGCATCAGGGTCTTTTCCAATGAGTCTGTTCTTCACATCAGGTGGCCAAAGTATTGGAGCTTCAGCTTTAGCATCAAGTCCTTCCAATGAATAATCAGGGTTGATTTCCTTTAGAATAATCAGGGTTGATTTCCTTTAGGTTTACCTCCTGTTATGTCCATTCACAGAGAAGGCCAGCACAAAGTTTGCGGATGAAATGACGAAAGGTCAGAGATACACAGTTTGTCTTGGAGACAGCCCCACTCCTCTTGCTTGGGGTGCAGGTGTCTGGAGGGCGGACTGCAAGGCGGGGGCTACAGGATCAGGCAGGCAGGCTCCTCAGGGAAGTACCTGAATCCAACACCACCCCTGATCCTGGGGCTCCNAAAGCCAAGAACTGAGTTTTAATAGAACCTACAAAGTAAAGGTTTCTCTGTTTACCTTGATGGCCTCAAGAAGCTAAGACAATAAATAACTCAAATCTTGGAAGACTGTTATTCGAAAAATCCTTTCTTCATACAGGGCTTTGTGGTTAAATAATACCCATCACCACCGAAGACAGGGCTCTAGAAATACAGCATTAGGATGACCAGAAGTACACAGATTCACAAGATGAAAAGCCTAGAAGATGGCTATTCTTCTAGGATTCATGGAATGCCTCACAAAACTCTTCAAAGGGAAACTTTAAGATGACTATTCCAAAACAATTTGCTATCCTAGATACTGTACTGTAGAATCAAAAGGAACATAAAGGTGTGGAAACAGGAGTCCTGAACAGGACGTGGTGGTTCCCACTTCTGGGACTTGCTCTCTGTGTGATCCAGTATGTTAGCTTTAGTCTCTCCATCTAGAAAACAAGGATGCTCTTCCTCATTTCTTCCTCATGAGAATCAGTGCAGCTGGTGGACTTTAAGTAGTCCAATAGCTCCACAAATGAGCTATCAATTATCATTTTCAACATATTAATAATATGGTTGTATTTATTGGCAGAGTTCACGTACTTAAAATCTGCTGTGGTAAGCAGTTAGTATACAGGGGATTTATCCACAAACTCCCTACCTGTGTACCTGAGACAGACTTACGCAAGGGTCTAAGCACTTTGCAACAAGAGGATTAACAGCACGCCTCTGCTCTGTGATCTGTCCTTTGCCGTGCAAGCGGCATGCTAAGCACTATAAGAGTTATAAAGATGTGTGAGACAGTCTCTGCTTTCTAAGAATATAGAGGCCAGCTGTAGAGCCAAACATATCTTGCAGCATGAGTGCTAGAACAGATGGGCAAGCAAATGGCTATCTCAGTGGCAAGCAAGAAGTGATTAAATCTAGTTACCCTTCATTAAAAAATGGGCATTTCCAGACAATTTCAAAAATGGCTTGTGTTTTAACAGGTGCTATGGAAGAAGATTCACAAGTTAAAGGAAGGCTCTCTGGAAAGACAGTGAGTAATCAAAATGCATCAGGGATCCATGAAAGTTTGGAGTTGGGGAGCAAACCCTAAAGGCTTTGTCAGACTGGGGAGAGCTTTCAACACTAGCAAAGAAGTTGGGCTTTATTCTGCAGACAATAATGAGCCATGGTATTTTTTAAATGAATGAGCTACAAAACCAAGCTAAAATTTAAAAAGAAAAGGCAACCATCAGAGTGAAGGATTCCTTGAATAAAGAACACTGGCAGGCAGGAAAAGTTAGAGAGTATTGTAATTTATCCAGGTAATAGAATACTAGAATATGAATTTATGCAAGTGACACTGGGCATGAAAATGAAAGAAGATAATTTAGAGAATTCTGCATATAAACTAAAAATATTATTTGATAAAAAGTTGGATATGGGAAATAAAGGGAGGCGCCAGTACTTCCTGACAGAGTGGCTGGGAAGTTGACAGTAATACTGGTCAAATAGGAAATTCAACGGAACAACACAATTAGAAATAAAGGCACATTTTGTACCTTCAGGATTTGAGGTGATGGTGACATAGCATAAGAGATATTGAAAGGCAACTGAAAATTGAGATGTTTGGTCTGGATGAAGGATAGAGCTAGAGACAGAGCTAGGAAGCATGAGATCTTGCAAGGAGAGACGTGTAAAATAGTATAGAGGGTTATATGGGAAAGGAAGAGCCAGAAGTGACTCACCGCTCCAGAAGGGAAGGAATTTTTCACTTCAGAAGTGAAAAAGTTTTAAGAAGGGAGTGTTCCCTGCTTANATGAGATCTTGCAAGGAGAGACGTGTAAAATAGTATAGAGGGTTATATGGGAAAGGAAGAGCCAGAAGTGACTCACCGCTCCAGAAGGGAAGGAATTTTTCACTTCAGAAGTGAAAAAGTTTTAAGAAGGGAGTGTTCCCTGCTTAACAGGCTGCAGAAAGAAAGAAGATGGAGAGAATTTGCACATTAAAAGCTCATTTTTACTTTAACTGAAAGCTTAAATTTTTTAAAAAATTTCATTTTATATATACAAATACTCAAGAAATTTTTCATCCCTAGGACCAGGGCCAATTAACATACGAGTTGTAAAACTTGGTACTATAGAACGTTGGTTTCAATAAGAATAATCATTTACATTTCTTAAATCCTAAGCACTGTCTCAAATGTTATTTTCCCAGGTTTTCTTCCCACAAATTAATCTTTTTTTCCAAAACATATCCCCAAAAAAGTAACATTAGGGATTTGAGTGATTCTTTTTTAGTTTTACACATTTAAGTATTTTTTTTTTTTAATATATTAATCAACTTTATTTTCAAAACACTAACCTAGGAATTATAATTCAACAAAGTTGCCATTTGAAAAAATACTGAGTTGGTGAAAAAGTTCACTCGAGTTTTTTCTGTAATATCTCATGGAAAAATCTAAATGAACTTTTTGACCAAGTATAATTTCTTAGACAATAAAGCATGCGTGCATGTTCAGTTGCTCAGTCATGTCTGATCCATTGCAACCCATGGACTGCAGCCCACCAGGCTCGTTTGTTCATGGAATTCTCCAGGCAAAAATACTGGAATGGGTTGCCATTGCCTCCTCCAAGGGATCTTCCCGAAATAGGAATCAAACCCATATCTCTTGTGGCTCCTGCATTGGCAGGTGGATTCTTTACCACCGAGATAATAGATACTATAAATTTACTTTAGAAAAGAGACAAAAGAGCCTTAGGCTTCCTGTTGTGTTCTGGTAGCTCAACAATAGGAGGGAGTCCAGCTTACGGAGAGGGAAACAAGGGGATCTCCTCAGTGGACACATCTTTATTTTGACAGAAGGGTGTTGCAGGCTAGCAAAACTGCTTAGCAGAAAAGACCTTCGTGCTTGTCCTTACAAGCTTTCTGGGAAGGCAACAGGATAAAGTCCCAGTGTCATGAATGGCCCCTTGAATCCACCAGCACTGAAGAAATTTATCAGGAGTTAGAGATGGAGGAGCAAAACCTAGCCACCAAGGTGAGAACTGGAGAGGAGGAAAGGGAAAAAGTCCTCTCTCTGATGAGGGATGACCCTTTGAGGAGGACCATACTGGGTGTTCTAATGGAGAAGTCATGATAATTTTACGGACTTGATTTTTGTTCTAGTGACTTTACACTTCAGAAATCAGTCTTCAATGTATCCAGATACAACTGCTTAGATTTCTTTGCTTAGCTCTTCTACTATAAAATATATTTTATTCTGAAGTGCAAGAATTACTTAAACGGAAAAGTTAAATAGAATTAACTTTCACCAGTCGCCTCTTTCCTGTTTCTGGTCACTTATGATTAAGGCTGACTTCTTTTAAGGGTAACTTGAGGTCATTAATGTCCATCTATGTTTAAACATTTAAAAAATGTTATACTTACTTTAGAAAGTTGCACAGCAAAATGTTTCTCTATGTGTTAGTTCTTAACTGAGTGAAAATTTTGATCCAAAAGAGAGAATTATATAAAATTCAAGGGTGGGTGCCTGCCCATTCCATCATTTCCCCAAAAAATATGCAGAAATGACCGCTAGACTCAAGTTTTTGGCTGCCAATCTTACAGAGTTTCTCTGGAAGAAGCCCAAGGCACAAACCCGAGGTACTCACAGCCTCTTTACGGCTCTGATGCCCAACACAGAGCGGTCCTCAGTTTCCCGTGTCCCAAGAACCACAACACGCTAAGCAGAACCACTCCGCAGAATTCAGTCTGGATCCAAACCTGCCCCTGGTAAATGGGCAAGCCCATCAGTTGAGCAGGTCAATGGCAAAAGAAAGGCACATCAGAAACGGAGAGGGGTTTGACATGAGTATATCCCCACACAACTGTCACTACAATTGAGAAAACAGACATTTCCATCACCCCCCAAAAGTTTCTCTGCGGCCCTTGGTAATCCATCCTTCTGCCCATCTCCATCCCCAGACAATCACTGATCTGCTTTCTGTCACCATAGGTCTGTTTGTATTTTCTCGAAAGGAATCATGCTCTATGTATTCCTTTTGTGCCCAGCTTAAAGCATAAGGAGTTTAAGATTTATTCATGTCATTCTGTGTATCAGTGCTTTGTTCTTTTTGTAGTAGGGTTCTACTAGCTGAATACACAACAATTTAACGATCTATTGATAAGTTCATGGGCTATTTCCAGTTTTAGAAGTAAAGTCGCCACAACATTTGTATACAAGTATTTATGTAGAAATATTCTTTCCTCTTATTTCAGTTAAATACTTGGGAGTAAAATGACTAGGTCATGTGGTAGGTATATGCTTAACTTTTAAAGAGATTTCTAAGCTGTTTGTGTAGAATTTGTACTGTTTTTACCTTAAATGTCTGATAGAATTTACAAATAAGGCATTCACAAACAAAGCCATCTGGACCTGAGGTTTTCTTTGTGGGAAAATATTTTACTATCAACACTAATTCAATATGTCTAGATTAATTTAGATTAATTAATTAATAATTAGATTAATTAGATCAATTAATTTAATCAGTATGTTTAGATCAACTTAAATGCTGTCCTAAGTTTCATTGATGCTCTGTTTTGATCTTCTTATCTCTCTCTTTTCTTTCTGTCTTTCATTTTGGATACATTCTATTGCCATGCCTTCAAATTTACTAATCTCTTCCGTATTGCTTAATCTGCTACTAATCCCATCTGGTGTACTTATTCTCAAACCCTGGTTTTTCATCCCTTTAAGTTTGATTTAGATCTTTTTGATCTTTTCTGTATTTCTCCTTGTCATGTTCATGCTCTCCCCTATTTTCTTAAACATATGAGGCATATTTCTAATAGCTCTTTTAATGTCCCTATCTATTAATCTCATGATCCACGTCATTCCTGGGTCTGTTTCTATTGACTGACTTATCTCCTTATTATATTGTGAATTTTCCCACTTGTATGCAGGCATCCTCATTTTTTACTAGTGCCAGCCATTGTGAACTTTGGCTGTGAAGTGACAGATTCTTGTGGCTGTATTCCTTTAAATATTCTTGAACATTGTTCTGGGAAAGTTAAGTTACTTCGAAACAGGTTGACTCTTTCAAGGCTTGCTTTTAATGTTTGCTAGGTGAGTCCACAATAACATTTCATGTAGAGGAAATACCTTTCTGAGCACTTACTGAACATTCTGTATTAAGAGGTCTTTCCACTTTGAATAGGGGAAAATGAACTATTCCTTGCTCTAGGGAGCTCTTCCATGAGCTCTGGGGATTATTCTAACTACTTCTTCCCACTGATTCTTTCCCTGGCCTCAGGATTTTCCTCACATACATGCACTGATTAGTACTTAGCTAAAGACTTCAGGGTGGGCTTCCCTGGTGGCTCAGATGGTAAAGAATCTGCCTGTAATTCAGGAGACACAGGTTCGATCCTTGAGAGAATGGCAAGCCACTCCAGTATTCTTGCCTGGAGAATTCCAAGGACAGAGGAGCCTGGTATGCTACCGTCCATGGTGTCGCAATGGGTCAGACACGACTGAGAGACTAACACACACACACACACACACACACACAAAGACATAAGGGTACTCTGAATATCTCCAGAGCATTCTCTATCTCTCTCAGCTCTCTACTCTCTGGCACTCTGCCCATGAATTCTAGTCACCTTGGCATCCTCAAGTTACAAACTCTTGCCTCCCATCTCAGGAGGATGCACTGCAGTCTTGAAACATTCACCCGACTATGAGCTGGGCCAGTCACAGGATTCACTTCATCTGTTTCCCTTTTCTCAGAAATTATTGTCCTATACTGTCTATTTTAAAATAACTAAACACGATTGGTTCATATATTTTCGACCCCCCCCCCCACTTTTTAGTTGTTTAAGGCAGAAGGGTAAACCGCACCCTATCCCACAATCCATCACAGCACAATGTGAAACTCTGATTAAGGGGATGTAATATCAGGTTCAGAGATTTGAGCTATGAATTCCAAAGGTTAATGCTGAACAGTTCCCACAAACTTCTCCATCTGACCCAGAGCCTCCCAGCACATGTGTGGACCAAGTGGATGCAGTGTCCCTGATAGGAATCTTATTTTCATTCCCATAAGTTAAGATTCAAAGTTTAAGTTTGTATTGCGCCACATTTTCAGATCCTACCCCAATGAATTGGAGACATTTTCTCTTTAACTCTGCATGCGTGTGTGTATGTGTATGTGTGTGGTAGGGGTTGGCACGGGAGGGGAGGAAGTGTTTCTGTAAAGACACATGCGTATATATTTTGTATTCAGCTGTGTGGATTTAGGCTTAAAATATAATTTATGAGTAAACTTTGTTTAATGTACATAAACAGGAAATAGACACTTGTGAATTCATTAATTAAAATTCTATTTAGAGAAGTATTGTGAAGGCTAATCCTTTGCTCATACGAATGAGATCCGGCTGTCAGTATGAAAAATATAGAATGAGGTCCTGCTAAGGAACCACCTTGGAAGTTCACCATACTGTTAGCCGGTTTCACTCAAGAGCCCTCTGCATTTCCCCTGTCCTAAGATTGGGTCTTCCTCTCAAGGAAGCAAGCTCTTGAATGGGGCTAGAGCTTTGCATGAGAATTAATCACAACTCACCGGCCTCCACCCGTCCTTTCCTCCGACTCTGTTCCTAGAGCTGCCTTGGCTGCCTGCCCAGACCCTCGACTTGTCAAACTTGGGCCCACCTTGTTTCTCATGCCTGGCTGAACCCAAGGCCGTCCGCCTTTCCTTGACCTTTTGGATAAATTTTCTGGGCTCCTGTCTGCCTGTCCACCTGGCCGTCGCTTGGCCCAATGCCCAGTATATGTTAAAAGCAAAAGGCAGGATAAAGAAATCTACTTGTTTCCTCTGAACGATGGAAAGGCAGCCAGCGGTCAGGAGAGATGGATATGGTGCGTACTTATAAAGTTAAATGAACCACGGATGCAGCTACAATACTAATGCAGTTGAACAAAACACCTCTTAACCCAGGCACTGTGCAAAGGTCTGGAACACAAGCTGAATAAGATGCTGGCTGCTCACCTTCCAGTTTGGGAGACAGACAAGAAAAGAGATTATAATTCAGCACATAAGAAAATAACAGCTTCTCCTTGTCTGTCTAGTTTTGAAGTCTCTACTTTAATTTACATATATGTTCAAACAACAGACTATATATATATTACTATTAGATGACAACTGGGCTTCTCTGGTGGTTCAGCTGGTAAAGAATCTGCCTGCAATGCAGGAGACCTGGGTTTGATCCCTAGGTTAGGAAGATCCCCTGGAGAAGGGAACAGCTACCCACTCCAGTAATCTGGCCTGGACACTTCCATGGACTGTATAGTCCATGGGGTCACAGAGTCAGACACCATGCTCAGACTGATTTCCACAAACAGTTTATGTGTCTATCTTTCTGACTAAACTATAAATTCCCTGTCTCTCCTAGTGACTAGCATAAATTTTCCTTGAATTAAAATATATGCAGCTCCCATATATAAGGGCCAACTCTGTTGTTGTTCCATCACTAAGTCATGTCTGACTCTCTGCTACCCCTTGATCGCAGCATGCCAGGCTCCACTGCCCTCTACTATCTTCCAGACTTTGCTCAAATTCACGTCTATTAAGTCAGTCTTGCTGTCTGACCTTCATCCTCTGCTGCTCCTTTCTGCTTCTGCCTTCAACCCTTCCCGGCATTAGCGTCTTTTCCAATGAGTCAGCTCTTAGCATCAGGTCTACATATAAAGTAATAAATTAATTATACAAGCAACACATAATAAACTAAAGCATACATCTTGATAAATAGCAATAAATATTTGAGAAAATATTTTATTTATTTCAGAATATTTGAGAAAATAGTTACAATTCACAATGCTAACAGGCTAATTAACTGATTTAAAGTTTAATGAATATTCATTGTTTGCTCGAGCTTTATTTTTGATGTGTGTGTGTGTGTGGCGTATGAGCCACATATGAGCCACCATGGCACCGCGGGTACCATTCGTTCGGGTGACTGACAAGACAACAGCTAGAACACATCCTGTCAAACAAGAAAAAGTCTAGATCCTGCCCTTGTTGCTAATTTTTCATCTTTTGGCCACTACTTTAACCTACCACAGCTTTACTCTGTGTAAAGTTGCCTGAAAGAAAGAAGATAAACCCGGATAGCTTTGTGCCTAGTAGAGGCAGGAAGGATTTAGCAGCAGCCAAGGAGGGGTAGGAGGTGGGCAACCCAGCTGATGCTATTGGTTAGGATTCTTCCAAGTGGAGGGCGGGGGGGAAGTAATATTAATTGGAGTGTGCCACACACTGTACTGTGCACTCTGCCTGTGGAACCTCACTTGAACCTCACAATAAAATTGTGAGGCAGGCTTGATTATTCCCATTTTATAGATGAGTAAGGGAGATTCATCTACCTACCAAAGTCACATTTACCTGCTAAATGCAGAGTCTAGATCTAGATTTTTATATGTACTATCCAGCATTGTATCAAATCATTGTGGAATGAAGCTCTTCAAGGTGTGCAAGATGGATGAACTGCAGCAGATTAGACTGGAACGAATACCTTGATTGGCACTGGGATACACTGAAGCTCAGTGAAAGCCAATATGACGGTGTTAAAAACCCCACTGCTGCTGCTGCTGCTGCGCCGCTTCAGTCGTGTCCGACTCTGTGCGACCCCATAGACAGCACCCACCAGGCTCCCCCGTCCCTGGGATTCTCCAGGCAAGAATACTAGAGTGGGTTGCCATTTCCTTCTCCAACGCATGAAAATGAAAAGTGAAAGTGAAGTCGCTCAGTCGTGTCTGACTCTGCGACCCCATGGACTGCAGCCCACCAGGCACCTCCACCCATGGGATTTTCCAGGCAAGAGTATTGGAGTGGGGTGCCATTGCCTTCTCCTACAAACCCAACAGCATGTCCTAAAGACAGAAACTACAAATGTCTCATATAGTTCGTTATGAATCATTTTTTGAAGCAAATGACCCCCAGCAGCCTCAGGTATCAGAGGGGGAACATCACTTTGCACACACCCAGAAGTGAGGACCACTGTGTAGCTGAAAATAGTGCCGGTGCGAGGAAAGCATGCCTGAGCCCACGTTCAAGTGTTCTGACTCCTGACAGTATTCCCCCAATTCTAAAGTCCTCTTCATTCCAGACGATAACCTTTTGAGCTCCCCAAGGAAGGTCTTGGTGCTCAGCTGAAGTCCATGTTGCCACCTGCCCTGTTCACCGCTGACTCACTCTACCCCCACATATACGATGAGTCTGACTGCCTCTGCTGCATGCCAGATGCTAACCCAGGGGCACCCCCATCTTTGCTGAGCCCCCTTACCAGGCAAACACGTGACACCACTCACAATTTAAGAGTATATGATCTGTGCTTCCTACAGTTTTGTTGCCATAGGGAAACTTCTAGTTCTGCATCAAGTGCTACCAAAACAACATACCTCCACACACAACTGTTAACTCTCCCACTCTTCAACACATGCACGCACACACATGTATGCATGCATGCCCCTCAGACAACAATCTCTTCATGGAAGTTAGTCAATGCCCTTGTCTTTTTTAGCCTGTTATTACACAAGGCATTTTTTTCTTCCATTAGAGCTATTTTCCATAATTATCTAGGCTTCCTTAGCAAATGAAAAAAAGAAACAAATCAATAATCTATACATGTTGCAATTGTCTCAGTTTCTGAGGTGCTTTTCAGGGCAGTGATTCACTATGGAGCTTTGAAGATCACCCACCCCAGGCTAAACAAAAATGAAGGTCCTTCTGATTACCACCTCAAACAACACAGGGCCTGACATCTCCTTAGAACTGTCTCCCTTGGATGACATGGGGCAAGTGCCTGTGAAAAAGCAACATCACATGTTGGAACTTGGGGGTTTATTCTGGAGACTGGATGTGTAACAGTTCAGAGGACAGGCTCTGAGAAGTGAATCCTAGGCCTGCTAAAGTATGGCCTCGAGGAAGCTACTTTGCCTTCTAGAAAACAGAAATGGTATTTTTTTTTTCATCTCACATGACTTAATGAGATAATTCATAAAATTATATTAGACTATTAATACGTTAGTATAGTATCTAGCACATAATAAGGCTTCAATAAATGTTAGCTATTATTATTCCAACAAACTCTGTCAGTATCACCACGGCATCTTCAGCCTGCTTCCCAGTCTCCTTCCTATCATTGGAATATTGCCCTAAATGGAAATTTCCATCCTCTTCCTCTGGCATCACTTCCCACACCCTCCTTCTGATTTGGCTCAGCGTCTTCCATCCCCACATCATGAATTCCTGCACCTCCCACCTCCACTATGTCCTGGGGAACCTCTGTCTTAATATAAACAAACATCCTCTTTGTCCTTTCTCCTCCGTACTGGCTTGTCCCTGTAGATACCATTTCCCTTACAACCCATTCTAATAGAGACCACTCATTTATAACCCATCACCTTGGAGATGAGCATACTCTGATCACAAACCTACTTCTTCAGTTGTCTCCCAAGATCTGCTTACCTCTGTAATCACATATATCACCTTTCTCCATTTTGCTGCATCTCTATTTCTTATCTTTTTCATAAATTACACCTAGTTCAAAATTTGTTCTTACTCCTATACTTAATAATTACACTCCATTAATAGGTGCATGAAACCTGGCATCAGGCACTGGGAATACAAAGGTAAATAAGACCTTATCCTAGCAGTACGAATTAGTTTAGTGGGAAGGCAGACATGTAGTGAGAAGGGAACAGTGCTGACACAGAGCTCAGTACTGGTGCAGTGAAAGCTCAAACGCTGTAGGCACCTCAGTGTCCATGGTGTGGTGTCAGCCCTCCCAAGCCCCTTATCTTACATGTTCTTAACCACCTCCACCTCCTACTTCCCCTTCTCTGAAACAGACCTCCACTTTAGACCTGGTTGTTCATAATTTAAAGCTGCTCACCTCCAAGATCTTAAACTCTGAAATACCCCTCTTTGATGATAACCTCCAATCCCTGCTAAAACTGCTCTTTGCCCTCATTTTCCTTCAATTCCTAAGACATTCCCTATTCTCATTACTCACTGATCCCTTTTAAGTCTTACAGTCTCTAACTATACCACTGATTCTATCAGCCCATGTTCTCTAGTCTTAATTTACTGTAACAGTCCCTAACCTGGGTCTTCAAAATATCCCTATTCACATTTTCTCCTTCCAAGGTATTAGCTGTCCCTTGATTAATGGAGGCATTAAAAATAATTTATAAATGGAATAATCCCACTATAGTCTATATATCCAATCTCACCTAGCCCCTTTTCCTACTCCAATAGTACTTTTACTCAGTGAAACCCAATCATATTCCCTACAAACCAACTCCACACCTTTCCCTTTCTTCAAAACCTCCTACCACTTTGCCTCAGCTGAGGCTATGTGCATGCATGCTTAGTCGCTCAGTCGTGTCCAACTCTTCATAACCCTGTGGACTGTAGCCCATCAGGCTCCTCTGTCCATGGGACTCTCCAGACAAGAATAATGGAGTGGACTGCCATGCCCTCCTCCAGGGAAATCTTCCCGGCCCAGGGATCAAACCCCCATCTCTTACATCTCTTGCACCAACAGATGGCTTCATTACTACTAACACCACCTGGGAAGCCCTATCAACTTCCCTGTGCATGCGTGCAAGCTAAGTTCTTTCAGTCGTGTTCGACTCTGCAAACTGTCCCCCTCTCCACCCCGCATTCCTCCTCAAAATATTTTTACATTTCCACCCATTTTCTCCTCCTTTCCTTCCCAGTACAGAGAAGGGCTCTCTGCGCTCCAAGGCTAACTGCTATACCTGTGACCTTGATTCTATCCACTTCATCCTCCTCAAGTACCCAAGATAATTGTCAGATGACTTTATTCTTCCCTTTCACCCTCTCCACTGTCTTTCCCCCTTAGCCTATAAGCAAGCTGAAATCTCTCTTCCTATCCCCAAAGAGCATTCCCTTGACGTAATATCCCCCAAGCTCCTGTCCTTTCTCTTTTCTTCTCTTCATTGCCAACTTCTTGAAAGAAACAGACTCACTGATTCCCACTTCCTGACCACCCACTCATATCTTATGCCTTTGCAATCTGGCTTCCAGCCAAGTGGCTCTAATAACAGTGCTTTAACACAGATCACCGAGGAAAGTACAGGATGCTAGAGGAATCCCTTGAAACCAAGGTTAAAATAGAATGGAGTTAGGCCTATTCAGTGAGATTCTCACAGGAATTAAACACCACCCAATTCTCATGGTTGTGTATTGTTGATTTAAAAGGAAAAAAAATGTTCTTAATTGTTGTTCTGAAAGAGGTAGAAACTTCAGGATGTAAATTACAAATCACATGGGCTTTTTCCTCTTCCCTAAAACACTCTGATTTTCAGAATGTAATGACAATATTTGGTGTTTTATAGATCCATCTTGATTTTATAATCTATAACTTTTCTGCTTAGCATGAAATGAACCATATTGGGTCTCACAGTTCATACAGTGCTCTTTATTTATAAAGGAGTTCCTAGGAATAGCAATGAATCAATTTAACTAATTTTTCCACTATTCTGAAGAGAAGAATAAAAAACTTGGGGAAAACATGTCTTTTATGAAGTTGTGTTTATAATCCCTAGTCCTTGCAATCAAGGACAATGACATGCCCTTCTAACTATGGCAGAACAAACTTCAACATTAACATCATGTTTCTCTAAAGGTGGGGGGGTTGCCGGAGAAGGCAATGGCACCCCACTCCAGTCCTCTTGCCTGGAAAATTCCATGGACAGAGGAGCCTGGTGGGCTGCAGTCCACGGGATTGCGAAGAGTCGGACCCGACTGAGCGACTGAGCGACTTCACTTTTCACTTTCATGCATTGGAGAAGGAAATGGCA
>SJYV01051334.1:36984-57813 GCA_006410875.1 Neotragus pygmaeus
ATCTCTATTAGTGTCATCAATTAACCCCATGCTTGGTAGTTTCACAATATAAATGCCTTATAATTAGGATAATGACATTCAATCA
Source organism: Neotragus pygmaeus (assembly GCA_006410875.1). Lineage (NCBI taxonomy): Eukaryota > Metazoa > Chordata > Mammalia > Artiodactyla > Bovidae > Neotragus > Neotragus pygmaeus. Next base: position 37,070 of record SJYV01051334.1, read on the forward strand.
TAGTATAAGAATCAACTGAGCCTTCAGAAAACCGAGGGTGTGGCCTCTCTGCCTGATCTCCCCACTTTCAGATAACTAGGGACATTTCTACTTCTGCCTTTTACACTTCTTGCTATTCAGGGTGATATCTGAGAGTATCAACAGAGTAATAGTGCTTCTGTCATTTTCAAAACACAAAAAAAAGTGTTAGATTTTAATTATTTTAGAAGCAAGATTGGAGGAAAGTGTGATTTTGAGAACGATAAAAATTCTTGATTCCTAGATTTTATTTCTTAGAGTGCTCCTTTTGTGAGCATATTCTGAAGTAAAAGGAGCTCATCACAATGACTATTCACCATCACACAGTTGAGCAGAAAAGAGTGGAATGCTGTTTGCGAGTACCTAGAAAATGCCAGAGCCAGCAAGTTATCCTTTTTACTGCAAAATCACAAAGGTGGCAAAATGCAGCGAGCCAGGGCTGTCTTTCTGTTCTAATGATCTAAGTATTCGGATTAAGAAATTGCCTTTCTCTTATATTTCACCAGGAATATATCCAGCTAAGAACTTTAAATCTGTTAGCTGTGGAACAACACTGCACCTTTCCATGGCTCTTTCCTGACAAATGAAGTAAGAAGCCTAGGGTAAAACTCCTCTACACTGTAATTGAGACTGGAATACATCTCGTCCTTTGTCCAAGATTGCTTACTTATACAATGTTATTCACACACCAAAGGGAATTCTAGTTACCATGGAAAACAAGCCACAGGGACACTATAGAAATTTCCCACAATTATTTGTTCCAAAGTAAATACGTTTCCTTTGATTTTGACAAAACCATAAAACACAGAAGTGTATTGTGAGGCTCTGTCTAGCGGTGTGTTTACCAATACCCTGGAGGCTTCACTCTTTGAAACGCAACAAGATTACATCATGCTGCTTCATCTCTCATCATTTGACATGCATATATATTATACCTAACAATCAGACATCAGCAGAAGAAAACAATACACGATTTCTTGAATCAGGGTTCATACTCCGTTTGAAAAGGGTAATCATGACTTAGCTTAAATGAGGCTCTATGCCTCAGTTCAGTTCAGTCGCTCAGTCGTGTCCGACTCTTTGCAACCCAGTGGACTGCAGCACGTCAGGCCTCCCTGTCCATCACTAACTCCCGGAGTTTACTGAAATTCACGTCCATTGAGTCAGTGATGCCATCCAACCATCTCATCCTCTGTCGTCCCCTCTCCTCCCACCTTCAATCTTTTCCAGCTTCACAGTCTTTTCAAATGAGTTAGCTCTTCGCATCAGGTGGCCAAAGTATTGGAGTTTCAGCTTCAACATCAGCCCTTCCAATTAATATTCAGGACTGATTTCCTTTAGGATTGATTGGTTGGATCTCCTTGCAGTCCAAGGGACTCTCAAGAGTCTAGATTACAAGTTTCAAAGAGCGGAAGTGTTGACCGAGCCTGGGTCCCTGATACAATACGGGAAACACAGAATGTTCATCCGACATTTTCTGAAGGCCTTCATGAGTGTTAATTCATGTATAGCACAGGAATGAACAACAAATTATATAGAGATTTCTAACCTTTACCACCATTCCTCTCCGCCATAATAACAATAACGTCGTTTTCACTGAACTTTCTTTTCTCTTGCAATCAAACAGGCCTGTCTTCCAAATATTTAAGCCTCTGTGATTCTACTCTCCAAAACCAGAGAGTCACTTCAAGGGAGCACTTTGTTTTCAATTTAGATGACAAACTCCCTCTTCTCTCTTCCTCTGATTTACTAGATTAAGGGTATACTGGGATTATAAAGGAATCATACATGCTCACACACCACACAAGGAAAAAACTTCAGTACTTTATAGTTTCTCTTTGTGTTTATCCTTTTATTTATTCATTGACTCTATAGATGTTGGACATCTAAAATACACTAGACATTAACTTTCCAAGGAATACTACAGAAGTATCTTGTACTTCTATGACCGCCTTCATTCTGGTTTGTTCACGACCATTCACATCCATTCCCATGGCTACACCTTAGCTTTATCACCACATGGAACTGGGTAGCCCTGAACCCATAAACACAAGCTGCATCTTCTGATCTATGTCCGTCTGCTATTCCTTTACTTTTAAAAAAATCTATTCTTTGATATTACTGACACCTTCAGTTCCCCACCACTTAGAGGCCTGAAAGCACGTCTGGATTCAGATACTAGCTTACCTGGGGCCCACAATTATATCATAGAGGCCAATATCCTTGTTTCTAGTCTCCTTTGTCCTTTCGTGATCTTTACCATGACCATCCCCAGCTCAGTTCAACCCAACTGGACCCACAGAAGGATCAGTGGCATGATGTGGCCCCAGATAAGGTTCTGGGCTTTGGAGTCAGCCTGCAGTTTGCATTTGCTTCTGCCAATTGCCAGCTGTGTGGCTTTATTAAGCATTTAACCTCTACAAGCCTCAGTTTCTCTATCCATATGATGTAAATGATTCCTACATCACAGGCCTTATTATGAGGACTAGAGAACAGGCATCTTAACCACATAGCATAGCCTTCTTCTGGCACATAGAAGGCATGAATAAATAGAAATGTTTGTCTGTTTCTAGTTCAGTTCTGCTAAGTCTTTCTGGAGAAAATTGCATATTCATGTTGCTGGGCTCCATTATAAATTTATGAGCTCCATCCTTCGCTTGCCCCTCAAGGGTTTCTCATCTACTCCATTTCCGTTCTCCTTAACAGCTGTTCCAATCCTTTATGCCTTTCCTCAAGGGTCCTGCCAGATTCCTGCCTCCCCTGCTCTCAGCAGGTGGCTTAACTTCCTCTTCTGCTGAGAAAGCAGGTGCCTGTGAGCACGTACAACTTCCGCTTCTGTCCTGATCTCTCCGATCAGCTCTATCATCATGCCTCCTCTCCCACTTCACTCCAATCTCAGGAAAAGAAGTATCTCTGCTCACTCGAAAATTAATGAAATGACCCAGAAAGTATTTGTTGAATGTTGATTGATGGACCGACCATATGTCAGAGCCTGGGCTGGGTGCCAACCTGGTCTCAAACAGCTCTAGCCTCATAGAGAAGTCAGATCAGTGCGCAAACAAGAAACAAACAACAGGATTAATGCTATGATAAATGCAAGGACAGGTACTAGCCAAGGCTTGCAAGGTCAGCTAGGCCAGCTTCCCATAGCCGGCTGCATCTGAACTGAAGACTGAAAAAGAAATAGTAGTAGCCAGGTTAGGGGGAAGGGGAGAGTGCTTACAGACAAAGAAAGCAGGCTGTGCAAACTGTGGAAACATGGAAGACCCGGGTGCTGGGCCCAGATTTCATTACAGACATAAGGAACCTGGAGCACATAGCTGTTGGAAACAACCGCTGGGCCAGACACTTAGTTTGTGTCACCGAGTGGACGGGAATGAAGAAGCCAGACAGACGCTCCTGACTTGCTCCAAATCCAGGAATCTAGTGTTAGAGACAGAGAAGGCAATGGCATCCCACTCCAGTACCCTTGCCTGGAAACTCCCATGGATGGAGGAGCCTGGTAGGCTGCAGTCCATGGGGTCGCTGAGTCAGACATGACTGAGTGGCTTCACTTTCACTTTTCACTTTCATACATTGGAGAAGGAAGTAGCAACCCACTCCAGTGTTCTTGCCTGGAGAATTCCAGGGATGGGGGAACCCAATGGGCTGCCGTCTGTGGGATCGCACAGAGTCGGACGCAACTGAAGCGATTTAGCAGCAGCAGCAGCAGTGTTAGAGAGGATGATCAGGAAAAATTCCAGTTTGTTCACATCACTTCTGTACTGGAAATGGAATGTACTGAGATGAGACACATAGATTATGACCACAGGCCTTAAGAAATATGGCCACGGTGCCTGAACCATTTTCTATCTGCATGGAAGGAAACTGTAGCTAGAAACACTTTTGTTTAAAAATTGTATTTGCTTCTTTTTTCAATACGTGTGCTGTGCTTAGTCACTCAGTCAAGTCCGACTCTGTGAGACCCCATGGACTGTAGCCCTCCAGGTTCCTCTGCCCATGGGGATTCTCCAGGCAAGAATGCTGGAGTGGGTTGCCATGTCCTCCTCCAGGGGATCTTCCCAACTCAGGGATCGAACCCAGCTCTCCCGCATTGCAGGGAGATTTTTTACCATGTGAGCCACCAGAGAAGCCCTTCAATATGTGTACCTGCATAAATAGGTAAATAGGGACTTCCCTCATAGTTCAGTTGGTAAAGAATCTGTCTGCAATGCAGGAGACCCAGGTTCAATTCCTGAGTTGGGAAGATCCCCTGAAGAAGGAAATGGCAACCCACTCCAGTATTCTTGCCTAGAGAATCCCATGGGCAAAGGAGGCTGGCAGGTTACAGTCCATGGGGTCGCAAGAGTTGGACACGACTTAGCAACTAAACCACTAAACCACCATAAATAGACTACAGAGAAACTTCTCTTTTTGTACCCCAAATAAGGCAAAGAGAAGTTAGTAATAAGTAGCTTTCAAAATATGGGCTTACATTTTTCTTTCTGAAAAGTATTTTTAAAAGATCGAAAATGCCTAGAAGAAAACACAAGCAATAAGTTCTTTGCCATTAGTCTGGGCAGTGAATTTTTTTAGATTTGACACCAAAAGCAAAGGCAACAGAAGCAATAATAAACAACTGGGACTACATCAAACTAATGCACAACAAAGGAAACTATTAACAAAATGAAAAGGCAGCCTACCGAATGGGAGAAAACATTTGCATATCATACATCAGATAAAGGGGTGATATTCAAAATATATTAAGAGCTCATACAACTCAAAATCAAAAACATGAACAACACAACTTAAAAAAATAAGCAGGTAATCTGAATAGACATTTTTCCGAAGAAGATACACAGGTGGTCAACAAGCACATGAAAAGATGGTCAAAATCACTAATAATCAGAGAAATGGAAATCGTCTCTCTGATTTGCCTTGGCGGTTACAGTCCATGGGGTCACGAAGAGTCAGACGCGAGTTGAGTGACCAATACTCTCGCTGTCTGTGGGATTCTGGGGCCATGGTCCTTTTTCCTTTAGAACACAGTGTTTGCTTATGAATTGAAATTTTTCAAGGTAAGAAGTATGAAGGAAGAACTTTTTAAAAAAGAAAGCATTAATGTCTGTCCTAAGGATATCATGATTTCATAAAACTGATCTAAGAATAATTTATATTCTCCTAGAAAAATGATGGCTAATTTTTATAAAGGTATAATCATTAGTTTGTTTTTTTTTTAACTGAAAAGGAAAACAGCAAATGTGATTAGCCTCCATGATTAAGAAAATTAGTTTATGCAGAATAAATTATTTTCTAATGACAGTAGTTTTGGGGGAAGTGTATAAAATTAAGTACTGCAAAATAAGTTCCTCAAGAGTCTTGGAGAGTCCCTAGACTTGGGAAGGAATTGGGGGTTCTATAACATACAGCAACAGAAGAGGATTGGTCAGGCACTTAACCTACACTATTTTCTTCCGAACAGGTTCTCAGAGAATTAAAACACTTACTTGAGATCCCAACACTAGTAAATAATTGGCAGAGCTCAAATTTGAACCCAGCTGTATGCTTCCAGCACACATCCCCGTTGCAGTCCACCACGTCACCGGGAGTGTCTATGTGTTCATGGCACTAGGCTAGGTGCTTCGACAGATGGAAGGGTGAACACCCCTACCTGCATGCTGTTAGCTGACAGACCCTATTTAATGTACTTAGCTGAAAAAAAGAATGAAAGAAAACTAGCATTTCTCTTCCTGTCAGTAAAAATTAAACCATGAATCTATGATTCAGAAGAAAAATGTCCTTATCCAGGTGCATTTTTATACATTAGCATTTAGGGCAAATTGCCCAGAAATCCAATACTAATTTACCCTTAGGATCTCAGCCCACAGTTACTGTTGGAATTTTTGGCAAGTAGATTTCCCTGAGGGTAATAGTCAAATTAAGAAGCCTTCTTAAAGAAAAGGTGTCAGAGTCTTAGGCAACAGTTCCAAGCTTGGTGTTCAAAGGTGGGGAGGGGTACTTAGCCAGGGGGTGCGCCAGTGGGTAAACGAGGTGAGAGAGTGCCTGTTTCCTTACCCTGAACCTCTGCTTAATGGAACGGTGATAGACTTGGTACGCAGTGGTGATAATCTTTACTTTGCACTCAAAATAACAGTGAACCATAATTTAAATTCTAATTTCAAAGTTATTACAGAAGATTTGGGAGGTGAACATTTCCAGGGTCAAACTTGAACTCTTTGCAACTATAAAATGCCAATGTGAGTTTAGTAGCCCAGAAAAGCACTTCCCACACCTGTAATACTCTCAGATTCATGAGTTAAATTCCTATTGTGCTAAGAACCCCCTTCGGTTAACCAAGAAAATAACGATAATAACAATAGTTACCTTTTTGATCACTTACTATGTGAAATGTATGCTTCTTAAGGTTTTACCATTCAGTGAATCCTCATAATAACTCTATGTTTACATACCTATTTTATAGATGAGAAAACTGAAGTCCAGTGAGATTAAGTGATTTGTCAAAGATTACAAAGCTGGTAACTAGCAGATCCAAGATTTGAACCTACATAGACTGGACCCTGACCAAGCATTACTGACCACTGCCATTTACAAGGTTCCATGTGGTCACATATGACCTTTAATGAAAATTTTCTTATTACTTGGATGAATATTTCTTGGGCCGAGTGTGAGTTTGGCTGAGGAAATTGACTTGCTTTTAGACGAACTCCTACAAAGTTAAGCAGTGTCTTTTGTGGACCCCAAAGGAATCTATAAGAAGAAATGTCAAGGAAATTTAAACATCAAGATAGAATGAGGAGGAAATCAGTAGGACAATATTAAGGGAAAGCTACTACTGAATGAGTAGCTACTACTGAAGCCTGGCACGCTGCAGTCCGTGGTGTCGCAGAGTCAGACGTGACTGAGCGATGGAACCACCACCACCACTGAATGGGCAGGTCCCTGCTCATCCTCAAAACAGTCTGCAGTAATAGGATTAAGGCATGCCCCACTACCTCGTAAGCCCAAGGTATTAAACCTGCTCACTGCTCTGATCAGAACTGATTTAAGAGTTGGGTATGGCTGGGCTGGGCTTCCCACGTGGCTCAGTGGCAAAGAATCTGCCTGCCAGAGCAGGAGGCGCAGGAGATAAGGGTTCCATCCCTGGGTCGGGAAGATCCCCTGGAGGAGGAAATGGCAACCCACTCCAACATTCCTGCCTGGGAAATTTCATGGACAGAATCGTCTGGAGGGCTACTGTCAATGAGGCACAAAGAGTCAGTCACGACTTAGCGACTAAGCAGGCACACATTCAGGGCTGGACCTCTGAATGCAAAGGCGTTGTGGGTAAGGGGCTGAGAACACAAGAGACTGGAAGTTAGAATAAACATAACAATTTCCAGGTCCATGCCCAATTCCAAACTTGGGAAAATACCTACTTCCCAATTTGAATTACATTTCTACTGTCAAGATACCTGACCTACCTTAGTGTCATGGGAAACCCCCTTCCTTTACACACTACATACAATGTCATGTGATGTATAATGTTCAATACAGGTGTGTTGACTGATGTCAAGTGTAAGATAAAGGATCGCCCTTCATCTTCTGACTGTCCCCCAGTCATCCTCTTGGAGAATCACTTCCTCCATGTTGCCAGTGAGCACCTCCCCAGAACAGGACACCTACTCTAGACAGCCTGCAGCTGGATGGGTTAGGAGCCAGCTACATATGCTCCAGCTGGCCCCACCAGCTTGACTAGTGAGATGCTGCTGCTGCTACTGCTGCTAAGTCGCTTCAGTCGTGTCCGACTCTGTGCGACCCCATAGATGGCAGCCCACCAGGCTCCCCCGTCCCTGGGATTCTTCAGGCAAGAACACTGGAGTGAGTTGCCATTTCCTTCTCCAATGCATGAAAGTGAAAAGTGAAAGTGAAGTCGCTCAGTCGTGTCCAACCCTCAGCGACCCCATGGACTGCAGCCTACCAGGCTCCTCTGTCCATGGGATTTTCCAGGCAAGAGTACTGGAGTGGGGGTGCCATTGCCTTCTCTGAGTGAGACGCAGGGTGAGACAAACCAAGGAATCAACAATCTTGTGCAAGACAGCCAAGGTGGCTTCTTTATTAGGCCCACGAAAGACTAAAACTCCTCTTCAGTAAAGTGGAACCAACCAGAGATAAGAACCTCCGGGATGGGTTTTCCTGGTTGGCTTTTTAACTTTATAGGGCAGTGAAAGACCAGAGTGTTTTCGTTGTTTGCATCTTCCCACATTCAAAGTCTTCCATCAAGGATGTCTTTGGCTATCAGGGAAAACATTAGCAGCAGGAGGGGGAGACTGGCCACTTTTATTCCTATCAACTTCAGAGGCATTGCTTTTTTTGCCAAACTGCCTACCCCACACTAAAGGATTCTCTTTCTTCTGGTTTTGATGTGGTTATCTGGCAAGATAGATGTGGCTTTTCTTAGCATTTCCCTTTCTCCAGCCAAAGCACAGACTGTTTGGACACATGGTCTCATTTCTATAATTCTTTTACCTACAGGAGACTTGTGTGCTAGAGTTGATGGCAGGTCTGATGGGGTCCTTCCTGGAACAGCTGAAGAATCGGAGGTCATTTCCTCATAGGCCATGTGTCCAGACAAAGACATAAGCTCCATGAGATGAGGGTCTGCACATTGGTCTTACAAGCCCTGTATTCCCAGCACTGGTCATAATGCCTGGTACATAACAGGTATTCTGAGTATCTAATACTGTAGATTACAACATCTTTCCCCAAATTTTCTCATGGGACACTAGACCCAAAGGATGCTCAGCAAAAAAAAAAGTCTATTTTTTGATAAAGTGAGCTTCATAAGGGGCTTCCCTGGTGGCTCAGCAGTAAGGAAACTGCCTGCGAATGCAGGAGGTGTGGGTTTGGATCCCGGAATCAGGAAGATTACCAGGAGAAGGAAATGGCAGCCCACGCCAGTATTCTTGCCTGGGAAATCCCATGGACAGAGGAATCTGGTGGGCTACAGTCCATGGGCCAGCAAAGGGCTGGACACGACTTAGTGACTAAACAGCAACAACACAATCTTGATAAACTCTGCATATCTGAGCCCCTTTCAAAAATCCCCATTCAAGTTAACCTACTTAAGAGGCTTTTCAGTTTTTTGGTAAAGAAATACAGATTCACCCTCTACTGTTTCCAATAGTCCTTCAAGTGACTATTCTAGATTTTCCCCTGAAATTATTAATACGCAAGCCTGATGAACTGTAATTTTCAAATCATCCTGAGTGCAAATAGGGATAACAAGCTCCCTTCTGCCTTCCTATGGTGTATTTCCCTGCCTAGGTACAATCAGGTGGATTTATTTCTGGAGAATGATTGCCTTCAATTTAATCAATTTTTCATAGCTTAATAGTATCTCAGGGCATTTACTTTGCATTTAAGATGAAGACCAGAGATTTGTATATATTATGAAAATAGACTACAGTTCCCATTTTGATAAGGAATGTGAAAGCCCAGCCTAGTCACTGGCACTGACATGAGGGAGAGATGGAATGTGTCCATACATTGACATGGATGGTCTTTACCTAAGTATAAGGAGGACTTTCATTTTCATGCATGCATGCTAAATCATTTCAGTCATGTCAAACTCTTTGTGCCCCATGAATTGTAGCCCACCAATCTCCACTTCCCATGGGATTCTCCAGGCCAGAATACTGGAGTAGGTTGCCATTTACTCTCCAGGGGCTCTTTCTGACCCAGGGATTGAACCCATGTCTCTTACAACTCCTGAACTGGTAGGCGGGTTCTTAACCACTAGTGCCACATGATAGATGCTTAAAATCCTAAAACCCCAAAATGTTTTAAACATCTCAGGGATTCCAGACCCAAGAATTTATCCTGAGGATATGGGTAAAGTCATAAGATTTCTTATCAACTGTGAAAAATTAGAAGCCATTTAAATGTCCAACAGTAAGATCTTAATAAACTACAGTACATGATATACAACAGATCACAGTTAAAAGCCATCATTTATTGAATGGCCTGCCGAACACTGTTCTGTAAGGGTTTCATATGTGTTAACTCAATCCTCACAACAAACATATAAGGCAATTCTATCTCCCTCCTTTTACAGATGAGCACACGAAGGCACAGAGCAGCAGAGTAAACCGCACGGGGCTGCGTGGGGTGGAACAAGGATTCCAGCCTGCGGAGCCTGGCCCCAGGGCCCATGCCCTGCATCTGCACTGGACCTCTCTTTCAAGAAGGATGCATTCAGTTCAGTTCAGTTCAGTTGCTCAGCTGTGTCTGACTCTTTACAACCCCATGGACTGCAGCACGCCAGGCCTCCCTGTCCATCGCCAATTCCTGGAATTTACTCAAACTCAGGTCCATTGAGTCGGGGATGCCATCCAACCATCTAATATTCTGTCATCCCCTTCTCCTCCTGCCTTCAATTTTTCCTAGCATCCAGGTCTTTTCAAATGAGCCAGTTCCTTGCATCAGGTGGCCAAAGTATTGGAGTTTCAGCTTCAGCATCAGTCCTTCCATTGAATATTCACGATTGATTTCCTTTAGGATGGACTGGTTGGATCTCCTTGCAGTTCAAAGGACTCTCAAGAGCCTTCTCCAACACGACAGTTCAAATGCTTGGGTTCGTGCTAAGTTGCTTCAGTCATGCCCAACTCTGCAAACCCATGAACCATATCCTGCCAGGCTCTTCTGTCCATGGGATTCTCTAGGCAAGAATACTGGAGTGGGTTGCCATTTCATTCTCCAGGGGATCTTCTGACCCAGGGATACAACCCAGGTCTCTTACATCTCCTGTGTGGCAGGTGGTTTGTTTTTTGTGTGTGTGGGTTTTTTTTTTTTTTTTTTTTTTTACCACTGAGCCACCTGGGAAGCCCTCAAGAAGGATGATGCTACTTCAAATATCCATAGCTTCATAAACATATATATAAAACACAGTAACAGCAAAAATGGAAAGTTCTCCACTTTAAAATCAGTAATCTTCCTTTTTGCTTTATTGCTCATCTATATTTACTAAATTTTCCACAACAAGTATCTGATATTTTAGTTCAAAAATAAAAACAATAAAAATTGATGCTAATATTTTGACTGAAAACCAAACTCCTACAGTCAGCTCAACATAAAATGCAAGCCAATGCATTCCAGAAGAACGGGAGCCAGGCAGCATGGGGAGGGCTCCTCCAGGGCCCAGGGTCCAGGTCTCTAGTGGTACACACTACCCACGATCCAGTAAACCAACAAGCTCTCTGCGAGGAACAGAGCGAAACAGAGACCATCTCTTGGACCTTCCTTCAGATAGCTTCCAAACCTCAATTTTCTGAACCCAGCCAAGTTTACCAACAGTGACAGTGAGTTTCAAGACCATAGTCTGTTGAAAACTTAGGAAATAAGGTAAGTAATAAATGGAAGGAGTTGGGACTTCATAGAGTCTGTGTAGATGTGGTCTCCTGCAAAGAGTGCACTCGATATGTAAAGGTTAGAACTGCATAGAATCTTAGAGATAAAATTCAAATATCTTCATTTAGCAAAGACTGCAAGGCTCAGAGACGTTAAGTAACTTGTACTCGGTTACCCGGACTGCCAGGGGCCAAACTAGAATGAAAAACCAGCTTTTTAGTGCTTAGTCCATACTCCCTCCATTCAGCCACAACTACCTCAGGAACTTGGGCTCAGCTGAAAGAAAGGGAAAGGTATTGATTAAAAAAAAAAACAAACACACACACACAGATATTTTATGAAAGCTGTTTTCTATTCACTCTTATTACACTACCAGCATTTACAAGAGAGAAGTGTACAGGGTAAAACGTGAGGGCCTCCCTCCACACACCATAACTCCCCACACCAAGAAGTGATTCAGTTCAGTTCAGTTCAGTTCAGTCGCTCAGTCGTGTCCGACTCTTTGCGACCCCATGAATCGCAACAGTCAATAATTTTGGGTGTCACCTTCCAAACCTCTTTCCATCAATGTCATACATGTATTTAGCAGTATGCTAGAACCAGACTGAACCGGTCGTTGAGNACAGCAAAGGGAGCCTGCTTGCTTTATTTATCCTTATTTATACATGTCCCCCTGCCCACCAAAAAAAATCTGTCACAAAAAGATCTTAAGTCAGCTTATTTTTTTAAGGCTTAAGCAACAAAAGTATATGAACTTGAAGTGTTAAAAAGAAAAAAAAAAGTGCCGGAATGAAGAATGAGATCAGGATGTCATCATCCCACGGCAAACAGCAATAACACCCTCTTCACCTTGCTTACAAAAACACCTTGCAGAGGAATTGGAAAGAAGACTACAACAAATGTTATTGAGTTTTAGGGGTTTGTTTTTTGTTTTTTAATCAATGTCGTCACTTAAGAACCAGCTTCCTTTTCTCTATAGTCGTGCACTTGTAGCTTGAAGTAACAGTTGGCCCTTGATGACAATGCTGTAAGAAAGCCTCATCTGCTTCTAACCATCCCCTTGGAGGCCTCAAGGGACTCCTAAAGACTGGATTCCGATTTACTCACTATTGACTTAATTTACAGACTTTCTTTTCTAAACTCGTTGGTGATGTTTAATAATACACAGTTAAGTTTTACCATAGAAATAAGACTGGTTACCACGATGAGATGTATCAAAGGTGGGTAACCTCTGAATCTTCCCAAAGAGGGGGAATGTTCGGAGCCCGGGTGTGCAGACCAGCATCTAAAAGCGTATGTTGAGTAACTGAACACATCTGGGAAAACAGACTCACTGCCACTTAAAATACCTACTCCAGTCTCCAGCACATCTGTGGAGCAATTAAAGAGCTCAGGACACAGTTAGAATTCAGGTCAGCACACCACAACAATGGGGCTCTTTCATGTGAGGTCAGCTGTGGTCATTCTCATATACTCATTAAACAGGTTAATCAGCTTAGTGCAGGACACAGGACAGGAGTAACCAAAAATTTATTTAATCACCATTACCCTGAAAGCATCAGCAGAAAGGCCTGCTTTACTTGATGCAGTGATCGCTGTTTCATTGTCAGTGCATTCTAGAGCTAAAGGTGCCGTTTCTGGAACTGGGTGCTTTTTTTTTTTTCTAGCTAAGGAAATGTAGATATTACACTAATATCTGTTAGTATTTATTACTTTTAATTAACATATTACAAAAATAGGTGGTCTGGTGGGTACCTTCCTTTTTCCATCCTTGCAGATTTCTCTTTCTTGGTTTACATAATTAAGCATGGGTTGAATTTGGGGATACACGAACATGTAGCAAGTTCTTTACATTTGTTTTCTTCCCTTGGGTTAAGAAGGTGTTTTGCTGCTGCTGCTGTTTTATTTTTATTTTTCAGCTGTGCTGAGTCTTTCCTGCTGCGCACAGGGCTTCTCTGGGTGTGGGGACTGGGCTACTCTCCAGCTGTGGAGTGCAGGCTTCTCACTGTGGCAGCTCCTCTAGTCCTGGCTCTCAGGCGCTAGAGCACTGGCTTCCAGAGTTGTGGCATGGGGTTTTAGTGGCCCCAAGGCAGGTGGGATCTTATTTCCCAGGCCAGGAATCAAACCTGGCATTAGTAAGGGAATTCTTAACCGTGGGGCCAGCAGGGAAGTCCCAAGAACGTGTTAACATGACACATTCAGTTGAATAAACCTCATTCATATTCTCCTAAGATGCCTCATGAACTACCCATAAGGAATGCAGTTAATACAAACGAGTAGTGCTACTGTGAATGCTTTAGTTGAGAGACCTGGACTTTAGGTCAACCAGGCTTGGATTTTAATGCAGCTCCCTGATCTGCAAATGCTCTTTTGTGGACTGAAGATAATGATAATAATCCTACTCTGCAGGACTCTTGAGAAGATATAAGAAAACAATGCACATAAAATGCTTAGTGCAGTGTTTGGAACACAGTAAAACTTAATGTTGAAATGTTAGACCTGAGTGGGAGCCTAATAGTCACCTAATTGAATGCCATCTTTTTCAGAGGAGAAAAGTGAAGCTCACTGATGTTAAGTGCAGAGTTAATTAATAACATACATGTGAACTGATCAGTTAGAAAAAGTATAATGTCATAATCCGTTCCGTTCAGTTCAGTCGCTCAGTAGTGTCTGACTCTCTGCAACCCCATGAACACAGCATGCCAGGCCTCCCTGTCCATCACTATCTCCTGGAGTTCACTCAAACTCACGTCCATCAAGTCAGTGATGCCATCCAGCCATCTCATCCTCTGTCGTCCCCTTCTCCTCCTGCCCCCAATCCCTCCCAGCATCAAAAGTCTTTTCCAATAAGTCAACTCTTCGCATGAGGTGGCCAAAGTACTGGAGTTTCAGCTTTAGCACCCAGGGCTGATCTCCTTTAGAATGGACTGGTTGGATCTCCTTGCAGTCCAAGGGACTCTCAAAAGTCTTCTCCAACACCACAGTTCAAAGCATCAATGTCATAATAATAAATGTTGGAAGTAATTTCATGAAACCCACTACTAATTTAAAAGAAGAGAAATAAAGATGGATATTTGTCTATTAAAATTAAAATATGGTATAAAAGCACACCATTTTTTAAAACGTGGCACCGAAGAGGGAATAAACAGACCAGTGAAATGAAATACATGGCCCACCAAAAAAATTGTGTTTTTGTATAGATAATCATCTGTGGTAATACTTGAAATTACTCTTCAAAATAGGATATAAAGAGCTAAATATTTTTATAAACTAGAAAATACAGATAAATATAAATTGATATTTATCAGATCTGTTTAAGGAGGGTATTTTAATTTTTCAATAGTGATAAAGATTACAAAAGAAAATATCTACAGTGTAAAATTTTAATCATCCATTTAAGAAAAATGACTAAAAGTTAAAGCAAACAAAATGAGAGATACATTTTAGCAGACTCTGACGGTTGCCTATCCCGTATCCATTCTCCCCCTTTTTACTTACTAACAGAACTCTAATTTTGTTGAAGTAACAATGCATCCAGCTAAAAATTCTGCTTTAGACATCTTTGCAGTGAGGGTTGGGGAGGTGATAAGTCTGGACAGAAGGAATGTATTGGAGATTACCAACTGAGGGCATCCAGAGACAGGCATCACAGAAGAGACAAATCTGAGCTAGTGCTTGGTGCTCGGCCCAGAGCTCTCAGAAACTCTTTATCTGTTCCGTGCACCCTGGCCTCGTGTCTGTGCATCCCAGTTCTAACAGCTGGCACCTGTTGCTTTCTTCAAACAACTCTCTTTGGGCGACTAGAGCCGCTGTGGCGGACAGCCCAGTGTTCACATACCCATGCCTCCGGCTGGGGCAGGGGTCTGCTACTTGCTTGGAGATGGAAATGAAACAGACACGTGTAGCTCGTGCTGTGTTCCCCTTGAGCTCAGGCTGAAGCACTACCCTGCTTGGCTGTATAGTCTTCTCTGTGCTGTTTCTCTCATTCCGTCCACTTACAGACTTCTCCTAGAACGACTCGCTCAGCAAGTCACTAACACGTGAATAGACCAGGGTCTGCTTCTGGGGAATCTGACCTAACACATTCCCTTCTATCTTTTGCTCTTTTACCGTTTATAATGGCACCTTTTTCCTTCCTGGAGCAGAGAAGAAATGCCCAGAGGTTCAGCAGCCATCTGGCAACCATGAGGCAATAAGTCCATTGTCAAAAGTCCATACACTAAGGATGACGTAGCAGAAAGATGAGAAGAGACGGAATACCAAATGGTACGATTAGTTGTCATACCAGTCCTGGACTGATACCCTTAGATTTATTTTTTCATAAGACAGGCAACATCTAACTCATCTATATACCTGAGTGGCATGTAACACTAGCCCCCAAAAGATGTTCATATTCTAATCCTTTGGAACAGTGGTTCTGTTATGTTACATGACAAAGAGGAATTGAGGGTACAGATGGAATGAAGGTTGCAATTCTGCTAACCTTAAAACAGGGAGAGTATTCTGGATTACACAGGTGGGCCCAATGTAATCACAAGTGTCTTTAAAAGCAGACAAGAGATCAGAGCCAGAGCAGGAGGTGTGATGATGGAGGCAGAAATGGGAGTTATACTACATGAGAATGGCTGAACCTGCCATCACTGGCTTTGAAGATAGAGGAAAAGGTCTCAGCCAAGGAAAATGGGCAGGCTCTAGAAGCTGGACAAGACAGGAAAAAAATCCTCTCCCGTAGGGCCTCCTGGTGGTTCAGCAGTGAAGAATCAGCATGCAATGTAGGAGACGCTGGGGATGTGAGTTCACTCCCTGGGTCTGGATAATCCCCTGGAAGACGGGGGGACAACCCACTCCAGTATTCTTGCTTGGACAATCCCATTGGCAGAGGAGGCTGGTGTGCTACTGTCATTGGGGTTGCAAAGAGTTAGGCATGACTGAGCATGCTCGCTATGCTAGGGCCTCAAGAAGGGAACAAGTCCTGCTAGCACCTCGACTGTAGCCCAGGGAGACCCATTTCCGACCTGTGACCTCCATAACTATAAGAGAAAACACTTGCATTGTTCAAGCAACTAAGTTTGTAATAATTTATTGCAGCAATAATGGAAAACTAAAACATTTATATATACTTGAAATTTTCTAAGAGAGTAGGTCTTCAGTGTTCTCATCAAAAAGAGTCACGATGTGAGACGATGGAAGTGTTAAGTTAGCTGTGGTAATGATTTCACAATGTATCATATGCTGCTAAGTCACTTCAGTCGTGTCCGACTCTGTGCAACCCCATAGACGGCAGCCCACCAGGCTCCCCTGCCCCTGAGGTGCTCCAGGCAAGAACACTGGAGTGGGTTGCAATTTCCTTCTCCAATAACATATCATATATCAAATCATCATATGGCACACTTTAAATGTATGCTATTCTATTTTAAATGTATGTTATTCTATTTGTCAATAATGCTGAGGAGCCAAAAAAATACACCTGCTTTTCTGTTCCTTTCAGCCTAATTCAGTCTTTTTTTTTTTTTTTTGCTCTAATTCAGTCTTAAATGATACTTTTANGGAGCGGGTAACTGAGGGGAATCTTACCCCCGACCACCAGGGGAAAAGGGTGCTCTAGACAGAGGAAGGGCCCTGTGAGCCCAGGGTGTTGCATAAGAAAGAGCTGTGCTGCCCGAGGAGGGAGCAGCACAAGATCCGGTACAAGAAGCCACACCTGAGAGGGCTTTACAACACAGACAGCAGAGTCTGACCTTGACTCTGCGGGGAAGTACTTTTTGGTAGGAAAGAGCCATGATCGTGTTTGTACTTTGCAAAAGCTTTTCTGCCACAGTGTAAGAATGGGCAGGGGACCCAGAGGCAGGGGGAAAAGTTCGTGCTATTGCAATTGCCGAGGAAAGAGGTCTGAACTGAAGAGCAAACAAGGGAGGTAGGAAGAACAGATTCCACAGATACTGAAAGGACTGAATCAGAGGGAGTAGTGAGGTTGACTCTCAGCGTTTAGTGAGCACTTTTCTACCAATTTTTCCCTAGTTTTAAAAATAAGAGGGGGATTCAGGATTGGGAGCTTGTGTACACCTGTGATGGATTCATGTCGATGTATGGCAAAGCCAATAGAGTATTGTAAAGTCAAATTAAAAAAATAATAAAATAAATAAATAAATAAAAATAAAAACAAGAGCCAACATGCACACAGAAAGCCATACAAACAAATGCACGCCATGCGGCTCCTTGAGTGATCAAAACGGGAACACGCCCGTGTGACCAGCATGCCACCAATCACTTCTTGGACTACTGGGGCCTCAAAGGACATGATATCCACTTGCTCAGGCCAAAAACCTAGGAGCCATCTTTCATTCCTTTCTACCCTTCATATCATACATCTCAGCCATCAGCAAGTCCTGTCAGCTCTACCTTCAAAATATACTCAGAACTCAATCTTTCTCACCATCTCTACTGTTACCAGCCAACTCCAAGCCACTGTCACTTCCAGTCCGGACTCTGGCACAGGCTCCTGCCCATTCGCTCTCATCCCACTCTTGCTCCTCAGATCTATTCTCCCCGCAACCACTGGCATAGTCCTTTTCACATGAGGATTGCATCCTGTCGCTCTCTATAGTAGATCATCTCCATGACCCTAGTTCTTTACTCCTCTCTGTACTGGTGTCTTTTGCCATGTAACTTTGCAGTGAACGGCTCACCCCTCGGATTCTGGGCTCAGCTGTGTGTTTTGCAGAGTAGATATGATCAAGAAGAGACTGGAAATGGCTTTCAGCATTTAGCAGTTTTTGCAAAATCATCCCTGAGTGGAGAACACTCCAATTCATGGTATCGCCGCGTCCTCCTGATCTAATGTGCCTTTGCAGATTGCCTTGCACAGTCCTGCCCTATACCTGCCTCCCTGGCCCTACTCTCCGGCTCTCAGAGTCTGGGCCAGGGTCCCATCTTTCCCCTGGGCCCTTCCCTACCCACATTGGCCTATGTTGGTCTCGCCCACTCTGCTAGGTGCCTTTTAGCAATCTCCTCCCCAACTCCGCATCGGCATCAGATAAAAGGGAATCCCCAGGCTCTCTCACTATATACCTGCCTCCCTCCCCACTTCACTCTAGACTTTATTCAGCTGCCCTTTCCATCTCTACCGTGTCCTGGAAACTGACCACTCAGCATCATCTTTGGGGCTCACTTTGAGTCCTTTATAGCTATGCTGCTGCTGCTGCTGCTGCTGCTGTCACTTCAGCCGTGTCTGACTGATTCTATGCAACGCCATAGACAGCAGCCCACCAGGTTCCCCCATCCCTGGGATTCTCCAGACAAGAACACTGGAGTGGGTTGCCATTTCCTTCTCCAATGCATGAAAGTGAAAAGTGAAAGTGAAGTCGCTCAGTCATGTCCGACTCCTAGCAACCCCATGGACTGCAGCCCACCAGGCTCCTCCATCCATGGGATTTTCCAGGCAAGAGTACTGGAGTGGGGTGCCATTGCCTTCTCTGAGAGGCCTACACATGTTTATGTAAAAAGGGACTTCTCTGGTGGTCCAGTGGTTGAGGCTCCATGTATCCCATGTAAGTGGCATAGGTTTGATGCCTGGTTGGGGAAATAAGATTCCACATGCCATGTGGTGCAACCAAAGAAAGAAAAAAAATAATAATAAAGATATAATAATGAATCCAGCCCGGATTATATTCCTCTTTGTTCCCTATGTTTGTAGAATATATATATTTTAATATTTCTTTAATGGAGGAAGAGGCCCACAGAGGGAAAAATTTCTAAGACAACCAAAAGTTATAATACTATCCTGGTGGTTTTTAGTATATTATCATCTTCTGTGGGCATGTAAGTGCTTCAACTTAACTATAAATGCCTTAAAAATGAGTATTGCCTAGACATCTCTGGCTGTCCCAATGGTTAAGACATTGCTCTGTACTTCCACTGCAAAGGGCNAGGTCCAGCTTGTGTGCTGCGGTCGCCAAGTGCGGAGGTCCGGGCTGTGTTGCGTGGTTGGCTAGCAACAAGTTCCAAGCTCTGTGTCACGGTGGCCCTGCACAGATTTTGGGCTGTGTGACGCGGTCACCCTTCACTGAGGTTTGGGCTGTGTGCCGCACTCGCCCTGAGCCAAGGTCCATGCTGTGTGCCGCGGTCATCCTGCACCAAGGTCCAGCCTGTGTGCCGAGGTCGCCCTGTGCTGAGTCCGGGCTGTGTTTTGCCATCGGCTAGAGACGAGTTCCGTCCTGTTTGCCATGGTCGCCCTGCGCCGAGGTCCGGGCTGTGTTCCACGGTTGGCTAGTGACAAGTTCCGAGCTCTGTAACCTCGTCGCCCTGCACATATTTCCGGGCTCAATGCCATGCTTGCCCCGTGCAGAGGTTTGGCCTCTGTGCCACGGTCACCCAGTGCAGATGTCCAGGCTGCGTTCCGCGGTTGGCTAGCAACAAGTTCCAAGCTTTGTGCCATGGTGGCCCTGCACAGATTTTTGGGCTGTGTGCCACGGTCGCCCTTCACTGAGGTTTGGGCTGTGTGCCGTGGTTTCCCTGTGCCGAGGTCCGGCCTGTGTTCAGCCCTCGGCTTGCGACCTATTCCCAGCTCTGTGCTGCAGTTCCTCTTGGCCAAGGCCCGGGCTGTGTGCCGCGGTAGCCTTCTCAAGTTGTCCGGGCTGTGTGCCACAGTCCCCTGTGCTGAGGTCCGGGCTGTATGCCGCAGTCGCCCTGAGTTGATTTCCAGCCTGTGTTCCGCAGTTTCCCTGAGCAGAGGTCCGTCCTGTGTGCTCGCTTGCCCTGTGCCGAAGTCCGGCCTGTGTGCCGTGGTCGCCCTGCAGTGATATCCTGGCTCTGTGCCATGGTCACCATACACCGAGTTTCGGCCGACGTGCCACAGTCACCCTGCTCCGTGATCCAGGCTGTGTTCTGCGGTCGGCTAGTGCCGAGTTCCTGTCTGTGTGATGCGGTGTCTCTGTGCTGAAGTCTGGGCTGTGTTCCGTGCTTGGCTTGTGACACGTTCAATGCTGTGTGCCGCGGTCGCCCTTCTTTGAGGTTCGGGCTGTGTGCCGCTGTCGCTCTGCGCCAAGTTCCAGGCGGTGTGCCGCGGTCGCCTTTGGTCGAGGTCCGTGCTGTGTTCCAGGGTCGCCCTGCGCCTAAGTCCGGCCTGTGTGCTGCTGTCGCCCTGCGCTGAGTTCCGGCCTGTGTGCAACCTTCAAGTTGCGCCGAGCTCGGGGCTGTGTTCTGCGGTCAGCTAGCGACGAGTTACTGGCTGTGTGCCGAGGTCGCCCTTCACTGTGTTTTGGGCAGTGTGCCACGGTCACCTTTGGCCAAGGTCCGGGCTGTGTGCTGCGGTCGCCCTGTCCCGAGGTCCGGGCTGTGTGCCA